>JAAAKQ030405442.1:12346-25077 GCA_010016005.3 Zanna intricata
AGTATATTATTCAAATCATCATAAAGATAAATACATGTGACATTTTAGTTTTACAAAGTGATTTTTAAAATCATTATTAATATTGATTAAGAAATACAAACATAGTTTTACTTTCAGTATTTTAATATAAAAAAAAGCAAATGGAGTCCTTCTATTAACATGCAAGATTGTTTTTTTTTTTTTTTAAGTAAACAGATCTATCAAAATCTTTTTTAATTGTCTTATCAACCATTATTATTAATGTGTTTACTATTACCAGTTTAAGGTTATTTACTGTATCAGAATTAATATTATCATATTCAATTCACTATCAGAATTAAGAATTATTGAATGGTTAGGATTTTTAAATACAGAATCTTTGGAAGAATTAGATATTGATAACATGACATAGATTGGTTTTTTTAAAAAAAAGTTCACTATTAGCTAATATATTAATAAAAATGTTCAGACATATTTCATTTTCTGTGTTTTCAAAAATATCTTGTTGAATGTTGTAAAAAAAAAATTGAAGTCATTCCAAATGAGCTATTCATTGATCTTATAAACTACACTGTTGATTGCATGCCATTTGAAATTTGTAATATAATTAAATACATAAGCCTATAATATATACATGAGTTTAGGCTTTAAAATAGTAACATACAGCTAAGTATGTTTACATGGAAATAAAGATCACTGATACAATACAGTAACATAATTTCCTTTTTTTTATGTTGTTACCATAATTATTTTACTTATAGATAGATAAGAGTTAAATATTAGTGATAAAAAAAAAATCAGCTAATAATTATACCCAGGACCTTTAGTTTATTATTAATTATTTGCCATACCAGTATTGAGCTACTAATATTTTTTTTTACGTAAAGGTTTTTCAAAGCAAGGTAGTTATATTAACCCTGATTTGTTTAGTTTTGTTCATAATTATTATTATTATTATGCTTTAAGTATTCTATTAAATACCAAATAGGAAGCTAGTGCATTATTTTTGGAATAACATTAATATTTTTATAATTATTAAGTACTGTATTTATTTGATGATTGTTTTTCAGTTAAACATTGACTAGCTGTATTTTTCTGTTTTTTACTAAAATATTCTAGTCCATTGATATTTATTCTTGCATCAAGTAATTTAATTTTTTTTTTTAATGTAACATTTTTTAATAAAACTATATTAAAAATTTAAATTTTAAGCACCTAATTTGTCTGCAGTATTGATTATCCTTTAGTCTTTTTTGTGTTATTTAAAATTTTAAGGTGTAAAAGTCAATGAATTATATTTTTTACAGTAACTATGTTATCTACAATGTAATAGAAATTTTAAGAAGAGATTTATTTTATTTTATTTATTCATGTAAAAATAAAAATATGAAAAATTAATTAAGAAATACAAACATAGCTTCACTTTAAGTATTTTATTAAAAAGAATCCAAATGGAGTTCTTCCATTAGCTTGCAAAAGAAATAGTTTTTTTAAGTATACGGATAATTTTTTTTAAAGAAGTACTGTGTTCTTATCTCAGTGTTCTCATTTTACTTCTTTAATATATTTGATGATTTATATAAAAGGTATAGATATAAATATATTCTTTATTGACAAATATTTGGATATGATAACTGTTGACAGAAATAAAAAAATTAGTATTAGCTAAAACTAATTTTTTTTTTTTTTTTGAAATATGAAACTTTTATAAATGTCATTTAAAACTATGCTTGTATATTTAATAAACAAATTATATTCAATGATTTTAAATTAGATTATTATATTTGCATCTGAGAATTTAAAAGTACATTCATAAACATTTCATACATTAAATTTTTTAAATAAATAAATTATTTCTTAAAAGTACAACATCGAAAAAGTCCACTTTGTCATGTTTCTACCTTAAACAGGAGTTATCTTGTATAAAAATTAAATAGAGTCTTCAAAAAATATATAATGACTTGAAAAAAGAAACGTAAATTTTGAGAAATGCAATAAATTGACTGTTACATCATTCAATACATTTATCATATTGTTTATCCTAAAAATGTTCACGACACTGATCTAAAAAAAAAAAGCCAGTTTAATTGGCACTGTGTTTTTCATACTTTATCC
This sequence comes from Zanna intricata, assembly GCA_010016005.3. Classification (NCBI taxonomy): domain Eukaryota; kingdom Metazoa; phylum Arthropoda; class Insecta; order Hemiptera; family Fulgoridae; genus Zanna; species Zanna intricata. Next base: position 14,441 of record JAAAKQ030405442.1, read on the forward strand.
TCATTCAGTGACTACCTTACTATTCCATTTCATTCATTCTTATCATTCTCTGGTAAAACCATGTAACATCTAATATTTTTTTTTTTTTAAGTATGCAGCTTGAGTTTATTTCATTCTTTAACAACAATCTTTTAAAGCCTTGATCTTGAATAATTGATATTGAAATATGGATTATCTTACAAACCACTCCCAAAAGTATATCATATTCATCTCATTTTTCTGTTTAGCCATTTACCTGATTTGTAGTCATATTTTATTGTATTGATATTTTTAAGTTTTTGAAAAATTTATAATTACTTTGAATCTCTAATTTTACATTTTCATTTAAAACTTTATTCTTTATGTATAATATGTTATTTATGTTACACACATTTATATTAAATTATTATTTATTATGTTATATATTTATAATTAATCTCCCTGTTACTTTATTTTGCCACTGTCTTAATTTTTTTTGTATGTCTACTTAATTTCCTGCAATCATCAATAAATTTTTTATGCTTCAAGTCTTTTCCCATTAACAGGAGTATCCTATATTTCACATCCATTTAAAATTACACTCCAAATGTTACTAGACTCAATTTCAAGTATTACTCCATCATATTTTTAAGTGTTTCTGTAGTCATTTATATTTTTTTTTTTACTACCTTGTTACTTTCACAATTTTATGTGAATATGCTTACTAAAGTATCTTATACTGATTTTATAGTCAGACCTTATAATTAAAATACCTATTGGTATTTATACTAATGTAAGCTTGTCTAATTTAATGATATTTCAATTTAGATTGATCTGTTTTGCCTTAGGATTAAATTATTCATTATTGGAATGACTAATGATACCAGTTTAAATATGTAATTTCAAAAGTATGGACAGTAACCATAAAAGAATTTCTGGTGAAAATATTTATTTTCATTTTTTATTTAGCCCTTAAATTCTTGTAGTTAATTTTGCAGTTATTGTATTCATTGCTAAAATAGCGTTGCTGTAAGCGTTGCTTAAGAGAGTCATAGTTACTCCCGCCGTTTACCCGCGCTTGCTTGAATTTCTTCACTTTGACATTCAGAGCACTGGGCAGAAATCACATTGCGTAAACACCCAGCTGGGGCCATCGCAATGCTTTGCTTTAATTAGACAGTCGGATTCCCCCGGTCCGTGCCAGTTCTGAGTTGATCGTTGATCATGGCGCCGTTCGGTTTCATCCTCCTAATCCTGGCCCTAATCTCTCCGCTTGTGACAGGCATCAACTCAGTCTCCTGACCACCTTCAGGAACCCGCAAGCCACACTCACCTTCGACACCCCATAGCTCTTCATACATTCTAGTAATCCGATCAGTCGGCGGCCTGATTGTCTCGCCAGGCATCAGATCCCCGAGCCGATTATTCCTAACCATCTCTCCCAGTTTCGTAGGGCAGCCTTTAAACATCTCCTGGGTATTCGCAAACCAACGCCTCTTCTCATTCCGCGCAGGTCTTCTCCTACCCAGTCTATTAGACCCCCTTCGAAGCTCCTTCTCCTTGACGTTACTCCTAATCAGCTCAGTAATCTTCCCCACAAACTCTTCAATCCAATCAACTTCTGGATCCTCCATCCCCCACTTCTCTGCTAATTCTTTAGCCAGGGGATTCACATGTTCTCTACTGATCCAGTCTTCTCGGATTGCTTCAGACCGCCGACCAGGCTGATCTTCTCCTGCTATAGGGTGTCCTCCGGCACTCTTCTCAGAGTGAGAGGGGGAAGAACCTTCACCAGCCCCGCCAGCCAAAAAACTATCCCTAGCCGAAGATGGGCTCAGCGGCGTCCGAGCGGAGCTTAAATTAGCCCCCCCCCCGTCGCAGCAGAGCCACCTTATCTCTAATCTGTTTCCTAGTTTTGCCTGGCAATCTCACACTTAATGCGTCAGTATAGCGCTCTCCCCCCTCCCACTCAGCAAAAAACTTAATAACTATGTTCTCCTCTTCTTCATTCCAGACTCTAGGGCCTCGCCTTTCGCGCCCCGCCATCAGGCTATGCCTCTCTCTGAGCCTAACTTCTGGATGCATATGTCGCTTATGCTGAGATACTCCAGTTTTTGTACCGAAACACCTCTCGCATACCTCACACCTAAACGGTAACTCATGAAGCACCACCCCCTTACACTTTGCATAGTGATACAGGGCAGCGTGAGGACCTCCAAACTTACGGTCACATTTGGCACACCTGAAGGCCACACTAACTCCCTGATGCATCAACCTGTGATGCCGCATGAGCTCCACTGCCTTCTGGAACCACCCAGCGCACAGCTGGCATGGCCCAGGCTCCCAGGGGACGATGTACTCCCCTTCCGCATCCATAAAGTCCGGCACTAGCGCAAGATCTTCAGCAGCCATAATCAGTTCTTTTAATACTGGCCTCTAATGTTTGCAAGTACGCCGGGCAGTCTCTACTTGATATCTCATGTTCGAGCTTATGGCCAAACTTTGCGCAAGCCTGGCAAGGAAACTTTTTTTCCTTTTCTGGACATACCTTGAGGTCGTGTTCACCTCCACATCGTCCACAAACCTGTTTCTCCCGGCAATACTTGCCAACATGGCCGTAGCCCTGGCATCTATAACACCTCGACACGTCGCCGTAGTCCTTCACGCGGGAGCAGTTCCAATCCACATAGATTCTGTCCCTCATCCTCAGCCAATTCCTCACCACTGGGGAGCATTCCACAACCCAGTGGCGTTCGCCTCACTTGGTTTTGATTTCCTTAACCAGGGTAAACCCCTTGTCAAAATCCTCTCGGCTGGGTCTACCCTCTTTGTTCTGGCTGAAGACGCAGTCCAGAATCTCTTTCTTCTCCAGGTCAGGAACATCATAGATCATTACCTTCGGCTTGACAGATCGCGGCACACTGGGGGTCAACCCCTCTTTCTTCAGGGCCTGACTCTCAAGTAATTTCCTCGCCCCAGATCCATCGGCTGTCTCGAGGAGTACTCCTCCCCGCTTCAGCTTCCTCACATTTCGAACCTGGATCTCCTCCGCCTTAGGCCTCACTACCTCTCTGATCTTAGTCTTGGTAGCCTCAGCAGATAGCTTCGGCTCCCCTCTTTCATCCTTGCCCGGATGGACAAGGACGACGTTATCACGCCTTGGAGGCAGCCTGGCCTTTGGCAGCCTCGAAATGTTGACCTTCGGGACACCCTGCTTACGCAGAGCTCCCGCATAACTCCTTTCGTCCTCTGTCGCGTCTGTCTCCATAGGCCTTAATCCGGTCTGTCCTAGCCTGGCCATCTCCTGCCTAATAACTTCCTGGACGTGCTCCCTCTCGTGAAGTCTCCCGAGAAGGTACGCCTGGCCCCCAGACATCGATCGATATCTCCCCGAAGGCTCTCGACGATATCAAAATCGTCCATACCTCCACCTTTCTCTTTCTTTGTCTTCCTTCTACTGCAATCCTTTAAGGCCGCGTACCTTCTCTCCAACCCCTTGAAGCCTTCGGTCAGCAATACCTTGGCCTCAAACTCTATAGCGGCCTGTCTCGATGATTCCGCCATTGCCCTAGAGTCATCGAACACTCCTTCTCCTCGCGTCTCAGATAGCGGACCTTCAGCCTCCATCTCTTCCGAAGACGAAGCCGAGTCGGCAGCAGCCCTCGTACGTTTCTTCGTCCCTAAAGCAACTGGAGACACCCGACCCCTTTTAACGGCACCCTTGCTCGGTCCAGCCACAGCACCAGCCTCAGTAGACGCCTTCCTTGCTTCCAATTCCTTAAGATATTCGGATTCCTTCCGAATATAATCGATGGTCTTTTCCGCGCATTCCTTCTGATGCTGCTTTTTGCTAAGCTCCTTAGCCTCCAGCATACTATCATCGTCAGAGCTTCCCTTTCCACCAACCAATCTCATGGGTACACTTGTGGCCACCACATCCCTATACGATCGGGTGTTCCGTCGCTTATTCTTCTTGCTCACCACCTCTTCAAAACCATCACTCAGGCTAGACCCGCCAGCCAACCCTTCCAATGATGCTCTATCACCTTCACTAACTTCCTCAGTTAGTTCATCAGAGGAGCATACCTCTTTCCCCTTGGCAGCAACTACTACCGCCGGCACCGCCTGGACACAACCCCTTTTCACTTCAGGGAAGTCAGCCAAAACCGCTGCATCCCTCTTCTCCTTTCTTTTGCACACCGTGGCATACTTCACGGCGTTCTCACCTTGTTCTGGGGCAGGTGCCTCTCCGTCCTTGTCCGAGTCAAAGTAGCTCCCCCAACCTTCAAGTTGCTTCCTCATCTGTTCTTCCTGAGCCCTTTTTTTCTCTTTTTTCTTGAGCGCCTCCAACCTTTCTTTCGCTCTGTATCTCTCATACTCTCCACCCACTGGAGAATATCTTCTCTTCCTATACTCGTACGCCATGTCCCACATGGCGCACTCCTGCAAGTACCTCTCATATTCTCGCTCCTTCTCAAGTCTACTCCTTTCATAGGAGCTACGAGCACCCTCAAAAGCTTTGCCATATCCCAACACCATCTCTTCTAGCCCGCAATTTTAAGTAGTAGCATTGCTGAATCAGAATTATTGTGTAATTTTGTAACTCTAATTTTAATCACATTTTTATCTAAAGCTAATACAGTATTTAATTGACTATAGGAAGGTTGTAATATGAGGTATATTCATAAAGTAAGGGCCATTTGGTTATTAAAAAAAGTTAACTCCTGAGTAAAGGTTTTTATTTACAGTTTTTGTCTACTACATTCTACTTCACTTTTCCACATAATTGCCATTCAGTTCTAAGCACTTTAATATTGTAGCAGTTTCTTTAACACCTCTCCGCATAGAAGTTCATCACCTGGGAATTGAACCAGTTGACAATGACAGTCTTCATTTTCTTGTCGTTTTCAAACCATTGCCCACCAAGCCACCTTTTCAAATTCAAAAAGAGGAAGTAGTCAGTAGGTGCAAGGTCGGGACTATATGAAGGGTGGTCAAAACGTTTCCTATGAAAATTTTTAATCTTCTTCTTGTTTAAGGCAGCAGTATGAGTATGCACGTTGTCATGAAAGAGGATTCTGCCATACAACAGTTTCCACATCATTGATTTTGGATCACACATCTCAGTTTTGTCAGTGTTACTCATCAGCTGTAATTGTTGATCCACATTTCATGAAATTAACCAAAATTACAGACTTCTCATCCCAACAAACGACAGCTAACATTTTTCAACTCAAGTATGGAGTTTTTCGGTTTTGGGGAATTTTAATGCCGCCACTGCATTGAATGTTGTTTCAATTCTGCATTGGTGTAGAATATCATCCATATTTCATCACCCACAACAATGTGGGGAAACAGTTCATCTCCATCTTGTCGATAGTGGTCCAAAAATGCTCATCCACTGCACATTCCTTGCCCTTTGTGTTGGTCTGTGAACACATTTCCGGTACCCACCTTGCACATAATTTGTGATATCAGAGTTTTTAGTGAGAACCGTGTAGATAGAGGTGCGTCCAACATGTGGAAATTCATCAGAAGAGCACTAATCGTCAATTGGCAATTATATCACAGTTTTCAGTTCACTTGTTCAACGATTTCATCAGTCTGAACATTGGGCCTGTGGGCTTGTCACTCTACTCTTCATCATGCACATTTGTGGGGCCATTTTTAAAGTCTCGACCATTGTCTAACTTTTCCTTCACTCATTACTCTAGGTCCATACACTAGGCACAACTTTCAATGAATTTCAGCAGGTGAAGATCCTGTTGCATTCAAAAATCACAGCCCGCATTTCACAACTGGCAGTAGAAACAATTGTCGCGGACATTGTGATACGCATTCATCAGCAGGCAAACAACTACTGAATCAAAACAACCATTGCACTAGCTTTGTAAATAGCTGGTAGATGGCCCTGCATGCATGAAACTGTGTTCAGACCTGCTAATATTTAAATGTAAGTAGATGACCCTTACTTTATGAATGTGCCTCATACAATTCTCTTTCTTAATAGTGCAATAATTTTCAGCAATGTTTGATTTGTGTTTGTTTATAATACAATAGTTTTTGTCTGATTTTATACTTTACATCTCTCATGAATTCAATAATTTTGCTTGAACTATAACTAATCAAAAGCAAACAGTATGTAAACCAAATTCTGTAGTGCAATGTTATATCCAATTAACCAGATTAACAGAATTCGTTTTTTGCAAATAAGATATTTAGAATCTTTTAAATATTATTTGTGAAGTTTGTGGTATATTGACTGAAAATACATTACCAAGAGGAAAATTTTCACACATATTAAATTAACCGATTAAGATAAAATCATTTATTTTGCAATAACAAGCCCAGGTCAGTTTAATTTCTCTTTTATTAAAAGATTATAATTTTTATATTATTAAGAATGAATTGCAGTTAAAGAATATAATGTAGGGTACAGAAATTCTCTTTGAATAAGTTTATTAAATTTAGTTTAAGCAGTAATAATTAAAAGGATGTATTAATTAAGAAAACATGGTTTTAATACAATTCAATATAGTAGATCTCCAGACTTGTATAGATTTTTTCTAATGTTGCTCATCATGTTATACAAAAAGTAAGTTATATTATTGTTATTAAATTTCCTTTAATCAATTTGAAATTGGTGTTGGTTTAGTTGATCAGAAAAATATTATATATCTTTTATCATACTTATAGTGTCACTAAAGGAAAAGACTGTTTTTGAAGAATTACATTCTATAAGCTAGTTTATATAGAAACGAAGATATGCTTATACAATATTAATACTTGTTTCAATTTATTTAGAGAAAACCTGCAAGGATTGAAACAAATTATATTAAAAAAAAAAAAGTTTCTCATTTTACATCTGTCTTTATGGTAGCGTAATTTCAAAGTTTTAATAACAGAGTTCTTAAATCTTATGTATTATTAGATTTTTCCAATAGTTATTGTTAATAACTATGATTTAAAGAAAAAATAATGATTTAGCTCTCAATAAAAGAGAAAATACTTTATTGCACTGAATTGTGATTTAACAACATTTTTATGGTATATGGTACAAATATAATTTCAATTAACTTATTTATTAACTTTTTTTAATAACGGTTTAGAGAAACTGTTATTAAAAAAAATAAGATTGCCTATTAATATTAGCTTTCTAATAAAAAATACAGTTTCCTTGCGTTATTGTTCGACACGAAATTTGTGTGGCTGTAATTAACACTTTCATAAAGAATCTGTTTTCTTTAATTAATAACCCTTGTCAACTGGAATTATTTATATCCTTTACCAATGTAATTAAAGTATCTAGTTTGGTCCAAGAAAAAGTTTTCTGAGAACCAAAGTAGAAAGGTAAAAGTAAAGGTTTTTTTTAATAACAACCATGTTAAAAGTATCAAGATTTTTTTTTTTATCTTTAATCAACAAATAAAACCCTGATCATTAATATAATGTATAGCAATTTTTATTTTATGTAGTCAATTAAGAAAGTTATAAAACATTGAAATTATATTACCTTAAAACAGCCAACCTTTTACAAGTAATTTTTCATCATAATTCCTACAGGTTTTCTTTAAACATATTGAATATGCAGAATAAAGCAGAAAAGAAGAAGAATAAGGTATAAAACTTTCTTTTTTTTTCCATAAAGTGGTTCATAAAATATAACTTCAAAGGGAAGTTCTTCCTTTATGTTGATTACAGTGCTGTAGAGTTGTTATATGAGGCATTCAGAAGCCAATCTGATTAACTCCAATCTTTAAAACTGAGAAATTAAGAGTCAAATTTGGATTCACACAGAAAATTAATATAATCTTAGGAATTTTTTTTTTTTAAATGTAATATAGTTAAAAAATACTGTTGAAATTTACTCTATGGTGACAATGCCTGATAAAGTAGTAGTGGTAACTGAAAAAATAATAAAAAGCAACACTTGACCACTTTGTGGAGTTAATCAAATTGCCAGTTGAAAAATAATAATAATAAAAAATTATCAAAAGTCAATTATTAACACATTTTTAGTAATAAAATTAGTAGAAAAATTAATTATTGATCAAGTTAAACAATTTTGGTGTTATGTTTTTAGTATTATTACTAATATACAAGATAATATATAAAGAATGTTTTTTTTTTTTTTTTTTTTTTTTTTTTTTTGTAAGTTAAAATAAGTAATGTTAAAATAATGTTTTAAGGTGTATTCAAGAATCTTTGTAAGCTATCATCATCAGAATCAAAGTTATTTTGAATTTTATTTTTTTCAATTGTTGTCAGCTCCTTAAAGTATGATGTATGATTTAGAGGAGGAATGTATTTAAGTAATTCATCATATCCTGTTTTTTAGCTTTGGTTATAGATATTCTTTTAGGATGTAGTAAGTCTTGAGCAGTGTTTTACTGCTTTACTGGATGTCCAACTTGTTGGTTTTTTACATTAATGATCTGGAATGGTATGTCTTAGACAATATAGTTAGTTTTTATATTTTATCTTGAATGGGCCATTTTTTTTCCAGCCTGATCCATCTTATTTTCAGCCAGTTTACCAATTCTACATTTTTTGTTTTTTTTTTTTCTGTTCAAGATTGCTTCTTCCAATGTTTTAGTTGAAAGAAAATCTTTACGGTTCATTTCAGTGACACAAAATTTTTAATTTTTTTTGCAGTCTAAAATTATATTGTATCATTGTATCAATCTGAATGTGAAAAATGATGGTATCTTTTTTTCAATCAATGCAAAGTCGGAGGTGTTGGAAAGGTAACTGTGTCCAGGCACCAAAACTTTTAAATACATGATTTCAGCCTTAATTTCATCACTTTGTGTCGAACTTCATCATGGGTAATATAGTCTTAATATTGCGATTCTGTCCTGTGCAAGAGTCAGTATAAGTAACAATATGTTTCACATATTATGCATGAAGAATTATGTGCTGCTTTAAATGAGTCAAAATTTCTTGTACATCTGTATTATTAGTAGTAGGTTGGTTTGTTACATAAGATTGGTCTATTAGATTTACATTTTAGAATTTGTCAGTTAGAAACATGTTAAAATTTTTCAGTTGCTTCTTGATAATAAGTCTGTGTCTGGTGACAGTACATGAATCTAAATTGTTAAAATTATTAACAAAAATTGAACTACATTCACTGTCATTATTAAGATTACTCATTCTGCCTTTTTTTACAGAAAATAATTGAGCACAAAAATACTATATTTTTTATTATTAGTTTATATTAATAAAACACAAATACTCAAAAACAAATTTATACAACCCAAACAAAATTTTTAAAGAACAAAACTATAACTTTATTTGTTCAGAAATGAAGATAATCAACATGACCACTTAAATGATAAACCTGGCAGACTAAGAATTATGCAGAGTAATTTCAATTTAATTGCATATTATTAAGAATTTTCCCTTTTCCATATGTCTATATTTATTATATTTTTATTGAAAAGTCTGCTTATCAGAGCAAAATCATTCTTAAATTTAAAAAGAAAAAACCATTGACTAAGTGAAAAAAATGAATGGTTTATTCAATGCACTTATTATATAATACTAATGAAGATTATTTATATTACTTCAGTATCGAGACAAAAGAGTGAAATTCTTACAATATTTAATACATCAAACCCTAACTGATATTTAGTATATATCTATTTAATCCTCAACATGTTAAGCAATGTTTGATCTCTTTACAATGCTTAATGATTTTATTATTGCATTTAGTGATTAAATTAATCCTAAGGAGGAATCCTGTTTGAGCTTGATCTTTTCCTATAGTGTTATGGTAGTATATTACATAGAATACAGCTCTACGTATGTTAAATTACATACACACTGAATATTAGAGATGTGATGTTAACCTCGTATATTTTTACTAACCACAAGTGTAAAATTTTTACATAATTTGTATAGAATTTATACAACTGTTGTGATACTTTTTCATGACATTTTGGGTTGCATTTTTCTTAAATAATTTTACTAATTGCACAAGAAAACCAACAATAATGAAAACAGTTTTTTTTCTTTAGTCTTATAACAAAAGTTATCAGAAGTTTTATTATATTTCTTATATTTTGTTAATATTCCTTTTTCTTATGTGATTTTTGTACTTAAAAAGATCCTAACAGTACGGCTGAAAAGTTTGTACGCTAACATAGAAAAAATCTTTTTTTTGATAAAATTTGTTTTTATTATTCAATATAGTTGCCTTTAAGGGCGATACAACGATTATAGCAGTCATACAATTTTCGATACCATTTTTATAGTACGATTTGTTGTCTTTAGCCTCAAAATAGGCTTCAGTTTCAGCAATTACCTCTTCATCAGCGCTAAATTTCTTTCCAGCGAGCATTCTCTTGAGGTCTGAAAACAGGAAAAAGTCGTTGGGGGCCAGATCTGGAGAATACGGTGGATGCAGAAGCAGTTCGAAGCCCAATTCATGCAATTTTGCCATCATTTTCATTGATTTGTGACATGGTGCATTGTCTTGATGAAACAGCACTTTCTTCTTCTTCAAATGGGGCCGTTTTTCTGCAATTTCGTCCCTCAAACGCTCCAATAATGCTACGTAACAGTTGCTGTTGATGGTTTTTCCCTTTTCAAGATAGACGATGAATATTATACCATGCGCATCCCAAAATACTGATGCCATAACCTTGCCAGCCGACTGTTGCGTCTTTCCACGC
>JAAAKQ030405553.1:0-25075 GCA_010016005.3 Zanna intricata
AATGAAACGACTGGCACTGGATAGGGAATCTTTGAGAGCTGCATCAAACCAGTCAAATGACTGAAGACAAAAAAAAAGAAGTATTTCATAATATTAAATGTCGTCATGAAAAACATCATGAAATGTCCAGAATATAAAAAAAACCCATACCCCATTTTTTAAGTGATTATTGCATACTTTCCTTTTTGCAGCATAGCTCTAGGAAAAAAATTAGCAGTTACTCTGTTAAGCTTTCCAGCGATTTTTTTAGAGATTAAAATTTAACCTACTGTTTAAGTAATAAAAATTAATTTTATCACTTTGAAGGTTTTTTATTCTTTATAATTTTATAAATTTAAAGGAAAAATGTTTTAAACAGTTTGTTGTATTAGTTAAACATTAACAGTAATGTTTGTATAAAAAATTAACAATTTTTTTAATATTTGAATTTTTTTTGTAAAATTTTATGTGCATTGATTTAAAAAAAAAATCATATCTATGATTAAATTAAAAAAACAAAGAAAAAAAGAAGGAATGTCCATCTTTTAAAAGTTTTCTGCTAAAATATATTGTTTATTATGGTTAATATAAAAAAACTTGCAAGTTTTAGAAAATTGGTTTCATTTTTATACCATCAGCAACAATTAAAACTAAAACAAATGGATTTCTGCTTATTATAAATCATGTTTGAAATGTTATGGTATAAAAAGATTAAATTGAAAGCAATGTGTAGGTAAACGTTCAACTATAATGTACAAATTTCAATAAATATTAATTTTTGCTATATTTAATTTTGTGTTGTGAAAAGGATTATATTGATTGAGTGAGCTTGTTTTTTATAAGGGGATGAAAGGCGGACTCAGACTGTTTTGACAGCCCACCGGGCTGGTCTAGTGGTTAACGCGACATCACAAAGCAGCTGATTTCGAAGTTGGGAGTTCTGAGGTTCAACACCTAGTAAAGGTAGTTATTTTTATATGGATTTGAATACCAGATCATGGATACTGGTGTTCTTTGGTGGTTGGGTTTCAATTAACCACACTTCTCAGGAGTGGTAGGCCTGAGATTGTACAAGACTACACTTTATTCACATTCATACATATCATCCTCATTCATTCTCTGAGGTAATACCTTACGGTAGTTCTGGAAACAGAAAGAAAAAAAAAAGACTGTTTTGATAAATTATATTTTTTGTCTGTCGATTAAGGTTTAGGAGTCTTGATGGGCCAAGAGGTCCTAAATTTTCTAACAACAATGAATTGTTTTTTTTTTTAATTTCCCTTGTAAGTACAATAAGTTTTAACAAAACTGCACTGAGAATGAGAATGTTTGAAAAAATTATTCAAATTTGATCAATGATTCAAAATTGACCTCTTCAAAAAAAAGCTTTTGATTTTTTATATAACAGATTAATAAGTATATCTATTAATTTATTTGTGAATTTATAAATTATTCTTTTTTTACAAAATGTCTGAATTAAAAACTAAGTACATTTTTTTTTTATCTCAAAGTACTTTGTATGAACTTCAACCCAGTTGGGAGTGTCTTAGTTGGACAGATACCTATTCTGATTTCTATTTCTGATTTTTCTATCATGTTTAATGATTGTACTCAGTTCATAAACAACTGAAAATATCTGTAAACTTCTATTATTATTTCTTGTAATATTCATACTCTTAATTGTAATAATAAAAGCATAATGAATATATTCTTACTTTAAAAATTTGTGTCATATTATAATAACATAAATATAGTAATAACATCATTATTTTGATATGTATAGTATTATTTGGAGGTCATTTATAAAAGATATGATGTCAGCATCATTTAAAATGTGACTCATCTGAATAAAAGAAAACAATATTAAAATTACTTATAGGATAATTAAATGTTAGTTAAAATATGATTTATTTTCCCGACTCTTGTGGTTTTTAAATTTGGTTTATTTCTGGTCGAAAGATGGCTTGCTTGAGTATTTCAGTAAAATATTAATTACATCTGTACAGTATAATATTATTGTTTCATATAGTTTAAATCAAATAATGTAATTTTACTTTCTTGGCTATTTAGTTATACTATATAGTATACTATAAGGGAAGGTATGCAAATTGATCGATTTTTACATGTTAAGGTTTTTACAGATCTTGAATTTTCATGATTCCCTCTATCCAGAAAAAAAAACACAACTCTAGCATTGAAAAATTCCTTAAGGACATATTTATATATGTTGTTTTTTTTTTGGTTGATAACTCCAGGCTGGATGAAATAACTTTAACTTGGATGTAATTTTGGCATGATTTTTGTATATGAGCTTTAATTTGATGCCATTTAATTTTGTTCACAATCTGTCAAAGAGGTAAGTTGATATATTTGGTAAGTTGGCAAGAGGCAAGTTGAGATCTTATGGGTCTCCTTAAAATTTTACTCAAAGGGTAGGCAAATTTTTTTTATACAATTCAATGTCCCTTAGGTAGTTGTAATACTTTCTGATAATAGTGTTTGAGCTATTCAAACACCCATAAAGAGATTGGGTCAAAAAACTCCTTTTTTCTTCATTCTTGATTTTGAACACAAGCCACTTTCTTGAACTATTTAGGTAATCTCATTTCATTATATTACTTTGGTTATGTAATTAAAAAGTTTCATTCAGGGGTAGAGAATAAGGTTATTTTTTCTTTTGGCTTTTTTTATCTGCTATTATTTTGCTTGATATCTTGAGTTGGACTAATGGTTTTATATGAAATTTTGTATGATAAATGTGTATTATTGTTGTGCTTGATGATAATGATTGATGCTATTGAGTAATTAATTTTTATGAAATTTTGTGTGATAGATATGTGTTATTGATGCCATTTAATTCTGGTTTCAATTGATCAAATTATAGAGCAATTGGGAGGAACTATCACTATTACTTTGTAATGTAAAATTTCTTTCTAGAAGTAGAATAATTTTTTTTTTTTCGTAATTCTTTACTTGTTTCCTCCAAAATAATAGTCTGTCTCAGTTGCCAGAATTGCATAATTTTCTTAGCTTTCTCTGGAACTGATATTTTCCTGGCTTTATTCTACATTGGTTGTTTTATCTTTTCTATTAACTCATGTATTATAATTTTTGCACAATTAGAATACATATTTCAGTTCATTGTAGTAATGGTTAATACTTCTTAAATGTTCAACACTAAAAACAGCAGAATTATTATTATCTCAATAATGATTAGTCACTACAACTAAAAAGTAAAAAATAAAAAGTTTATTAAAAATTACCTACACTGAGACAAACATTAAAAAATTATTATAAATTTCCCATTTTAATGATTTAAAATAAGTAATTCTAAAGGTTTGAAGTATCGTTAGTTTAAAAAATAACATCCTATAATTAAAAGATATTCTCTGCCAGCATACTGGCACATAGTTTTCTTTATTTTTCATGTTATATTTAATAGAAAACTTGTTAATAGATAAATAAAAAGTTAAGTTCATCTATTACAGTTCTTATTTCCAGAATTAGTAATAAAATTATTGTATAAGAGGTTTTTGCTTTATTAAAATAAAAAATAAAAAAATGAAAATATTTACACAGTACAGTAAACAGTAAATAGTTGAAAATCTTAAAATAATTTAATTATTTTATAATTATATATGCTTATTTATATCTTAATTTTATTTTTCAACTAAATATAGACAAAAGGACTGGAAAGAGGAGCCTTTTAAAATTTGATGAATCTGAAGTGAAGGTGTAGCAGCCTAAAGACCATAATGTTGTGCTTAATTTATGGATAGCTGCATTAACAATCCATGTTTAAAAAAAAAAAAAACATTTTATTTCACCTATTATTGTGTTCAATGTCTTTCTGATAATAATTTGAGATTATACATTTGGTGGGACTGTTGATTTTATGGTCTACTTATGATTTTAGGGTGGTAGTTTAGTATGGTTATATATACTTGTTTGTCTTAGTATAGAAAATGCTTAGGCTCTGATTACAATGACCCTATCATTTTTATCAGTCATTTAAGTTTTTAGGTCGCATCAGACCAAGGGATAGTTTTATATATATATAAATATAAATTCACACACACACGCATGCTTGCGCACACACAACTCACACTAGAAATCAGTAGTTTAATAAAAAAATATACATTGAAAGTTGTAAATCGTGTCAAGAATTGGTAGATATTCACTTCTTTTCTTCAAAAAGGGTTGGCACAAGATCATGTCTACCATTCCTGATATAATCCACCGAGTATAAAGTAAATATTTTAAGTAATCTATGTACTAGTATGTTATGTAAAGGATTGAAAAAGTAACTTCAGAAATTATCTGAAAGGATTAAGGAATACCATAGAAAAACTTGACAAAATAGAATTACAAAGTTAAAATTATTGATTAAATTAAATTAAATTAAATTGATTAAATTGATTTGATTAAATTTGATTAAATTATTGGTTAATTATTGATTGATGTAGTCCATATTATTACATAGAAATAATATTTATATGAAACATTGGTAACAACCGTATGAAGATAATAAATAAATATATCTGATACAAAACAAAATAAAATTTTAAAACTATTAATGATTAAATGCTTGTGTGGATATTTAAATATATTAACAAAGTATGTAAAAGATTTAGCTTTAACAATTATATTTTTAAAAATCTTATCAACAGAATAATGTTAGACCATTTAATTTACTTTTAAATAAATTAATTGATAGATCCTTTAGATTGTTAGATAATTTATTAATAATAAAAAAAATAATCATAATGATATATTCTTTGGTTTAATAAATTTTGTTGTCTGCTTAATGTAAGAGAATACAGTTGAAAGCAATGAAATGCTTGTGAAAGCAACAATATCAATTTTTGGAATGGGTACTCTGTTTGGAGTGGGTAATTTTTTTGTTTTGGTTTATAAAAAGGAGTTTAACAGTAGTTTGTTTCTTCACTAATACATACTTTAGGAATAAATTTTACTGATAAAATTTAAAAAAAAAAAAAAAAAAAATGCTTTTCCTAAAAGTGAATCTGCTGTCTCATTTACCTGTTATAGAAAAATTTTGCACATATTTATGCCCAAAATGTACGTTAAAAAATATCAAATTTCTACAAATATAAATAATTTATCTATAATAAATAAATAATCTAATCTAATAATCATAAATAATCTAAATTATCTATAATAATATTTCTTCCTTCCTAACATCAAATTAATGGTGGTTGGGATGCTGAAAAGCTTTTATTCTAATATTTAATCATGTTTAAAGTTGAATAATTTGTTTATTTTTTCATTATATGTTCCAGACAGAGTGATGAGATAAGAGATGTACATTTATTAATTAATTTATTTTTATTAAATTTATTTGTCCAAAAATATAGTAATTTTTTTGAACTTTTTCATTAAAATATTTTTCATTTTAATTTCCAAAAGCTAAAGAGGTTATTATTTGTGATATGATTTTGTGTGTGTGCGCGCGCACGCGCGCCTGTAAGGAGAACCAGTAAAATTATTGATTCAAATTTGAGGCAAGAAAAGTACATTTAAAAAATATATATGTAACATTTAACTAAAAAATAATGGTGTTAATTAATTAAAAAATTACGTAGACAATTTGCACAAATTATTTTAATGTCATTATTTTCATGTAATTTGGTTATTTTATTGATGTATATTAGATGTTTATTTAAAATTTTTATTACATATTTTTAATTAGCAATCCTGGAAAATCTTATAAAAGTATAATTTTAAGTCATTATTTTTATTATTTTATTTTCACAGAAATTATTTTATAAACTTTTCCACAGTATTTTTATTGCTATGGAAATTCCAAAAATTTCCATTATTAGAAAATTACTTATTTAATATAAAATTATGACAATTAATAAAAAATTTTGGTATAATTCAGATTTAACATATCTTTATGATTTTTTTTCTCAGATTTTCTGAAATAATATAATTTATTATGCGGAAAACGCAAACTACAAGAATTATTCACAACTGTAACATAAAAATTTCCCATGGTTTAAACAAAATTTGATTATTTATAATATGGCCTACGACTATAAATGTGAAAAATCTCTTTTTACTTATTTAGACGCCCCTCTTATATGAAAAGAAAGTTTATTAACTTATTATTAGTAAGACTACAATATATCGATTAAAGCAAAATTTGATAAGTATATTAGTCTAGGCGGTGGACGGTCAACGAACGGGAATCAGGATAACCCGCTTAAATTAAACATCATGTAATAAGCTATACCTTTTTTCGATATATATATATTTTTTTTTATGTAATCTTATTTTAATTCCACATTAAAATGTTTATTTTTTAAGTGTTTGAGTTTTTTTTGTTTAGTTTGCATTTACGTAATTACTGTTAGTTATGTTGTTTATACATTGGCGCATTCTGTATCAGGATTTACCTTTTACAACTGAAATTATTTTGTCAGTATAATATATTTATATAAATATAAATATATTTCTTAATCAAACATCGCAGTTGTTTGGTTAGGTTAAATTACATAAATATGATTTATTTTTTATAAATAAATTACTTAAATCTAAATTATAATAAATTGTAAATTATTATTAAATATATTCTTTTTATTTTCTTTTTTTATTTTTAAATCTAAGTATCACCTGATAATTTTCCAATTGTTCTTCAGTGAATGTTACAACGTTATTACCCATCTTGTTGTCTACTATATACTAGTGATGAACAAAAAAAGGGTGTGACCCTTCTATCGTTATATTACACGGCGTTTTACTGGTGTATTGGACTTGCCTAAAGCCGTTCTTTACTGGAGGGTGTGGTTATTTATCTTGTTCTCATTAAATGAACACACGCAATAGTTATTTGTCATTGTTCACTGTATACTCTCTCATTTACTCAGACTCGAGACACCGTCAAGGCTATAATTTAACATAAATACAATTTAAAAAAAAAAAATCGTATGTGTATATTCGATCGTAACTAAAAGAAACTCATTATTTTTAGTTGACATAAAAACTTACTGTGAGAATTTTGATTCTATATTAATAGAAATGCGATACAAAATATGAGTAACGATTATGTTAGCATTCTGTTGTACACAACATACCGGTTAAACTACTGATTTACATCATTGTCAATCGGCTGTTATAAAAGTTGTTCTGTAATGCTGCAACACCCTAGCTCAAATTCAGCTGAACGTTCACATATATATCTACATTAGTAGTCTATTTTGTAAGTAAGAAGAAAGGGTTGAGTTTTGAACTGTGTTAAAACAAAACAAGAAATAAAGGTAAAATATCTGTATATAAACAGTATCAATGTATAAAAATTAGGTTAATTGAATAAAGACGGTGATGTGCAAAATTTTAGTAATTTGTATGAGTTCTGAAATTTGTACTGTAAGTATAATATTTAGATCCATTTATTTTGGATAGTAAATAATTATTTGGTGTCTCGATTGAGCGTTAATTGTGACTGAAATTTCAGGTCCTGTTTGATATCGACCATCCAATTCTACTGTAACATAAATTTTCCCTTATTGAAATTGATACTTCATGAATATGTAAGATATTTATTTTTAAAAATGGAATAAAAATTTATGAAAAGACTAGGAGGCTGCGCTCCCTGATCGTTTCGATCTCCGGTACAACGGAGCACAAAAGTTTGGGTGAGACTATGTTGTGGTAGCGTCTCGGCCTTTCATCCGGAGGTCCCGGGTTCGAATCCCGGTCAGGCATGTCATTTTCACACACGCTACAGATCATTTATCTCATTATTTGATGTAATACCTAACGGTGGTTGCGGAGGTTAAACAAAAAAAAAAAAAAAAACAAGGAAAACAAAGAACAAATGTTGTAATATAGGAAGAATCAATATGTTCGCTCATATCTCGACTTAGAGTTGAGAAAAAGTTTTGGGAGAGGCCTCATTAGATGAGACGCTTGATTCTCAGAGTATTTTAAGCCATTGTCCATCTCAGTAGATCAGTTAGGTTTCGAGTTATTGAAATTTTCGTGTTTTCAGAATTTTTGTTATTTTATAATAAGAAAATTAACAAAAATTATAATTTAATATACAAATATATATCGATCTACGGTTATTGTAGCACTAAAATCAGCTGATTTTCGGCGACGATAATTTTGAAGTTCAAATTTTAGTAAAGGTAAGTTACTTTTATTTACGGATTTGCATGCTAGACAGTGGATATCTGTGTACTTTGATGTTGGGTCCATACCTCTTAGGAATTTTTTTTTTCTTTTTTTTTCCCCTGGGCCGGACCTCCAATAAAGTATGGAACAGCTCAGGAGAGGAGGAACGCACTCTAGTGGTATTCTATAAAGTGGAAACACAGGAAGAAACTGGAAGGAAACAAGGTTTCTCATCTTTATTAATCCAAATCTTTTTTTTACTGTTTTACTCATCGGGAACTCTTATTCTTTTGGTGATCTTTCTCTTATTTTCTTTGAATTTTCTGCAATCTATCTTTTACTGCATTTACTTAGCAGGGAAGGTAAGCCTTTTCCTATTTTGACCCCAAGGGCCGGGACCGAGTCATTGTCTCTTTCACTGTCGTAACAACTTAATTGTTTGCGTAAGTGTGTGTGTGCATGCTTATGTATGTTAACGCCGGAGGTTAAGAAGTCCACGTGCGTTATCATCACCGTCCATCCCCGCAAGCGAGGACGAACGGCGATTCAGCAGGAGGCTGTCCTTACCCCCCCTCCGACTCCTCCGTGTTTGTGTGTGTGTATAACAGTCGATGGCTTCGGAGTCCTTGTGCGTCATCATCGCCGCCCATCCCCATAAGCAGGGACACACGACGACTCAGCAGAAGGCTGTCTCTCCCCTCCGACACCGCCGAATCCACAGAAATTCCATGTAACACGCCACCCGGAGAGCTTCTAGATCCTGAACAGCATGATCACTAAGCAAGTTAGCGGTGTCCTAGTCCTCCTTGTGTTTAATGAAAGCCTGACATATCCCTCGATCTTCATCCAATTTTGTGAGGACTTCAACATAAATTAAATCAAATCGTCTGGTGAGATACCGTCAATGCCTAACATTCACCTCCGGTTGACCCACTTGGGACACTCGAAGAAAAAATGCTCCACAATGTCTTCTGCAGGGCAGTAAGCGCACCGCGGGGAATCCCGACGTCCGAAGTGTGCAGGTTGGCGTTGGTGCAACCGTGCCTTGTCAATAACTGGTCAACAAAGTACCCCACCTCTCCGTGTTTTCTGGTTGTCCACTTTTGCAAGTCTGTTATGAGGCGTCTAGTTTTTCGGCCAGCTTTCGTTCCCGTACGCCACCTTTCTCTCCATTCAGCAGTAATCATTAATTTGGCCTCTTTCTGACCAACGCCCACGTAACTAAGGGATGTTCTCTAATTAATAAATCAATGGGGGCCACACCTGCTAGTACACGTAGTGCCTCGTAGCTCGCGGTTCTATAAGCCGAAACAACGCGGAGCAGCGTCTTTCTGTGTATTCTGACCAGCCTGGAAAGATTTCTTTTGATAGCGACCATTTTCCCCAAATCAGAGACGCATAAAGTATAATAGATGTAACTGACGTCATTATCGTCCTTCGCTTCGATGCCCTGGGCGCACACAGCGAAGACATAAGCCGTCCCAGGGATCCAAACAACAGCTCCACCCTGTCGCAGACATACAGGACATGTGGCGTTAAGCTCATGATCTTCTCGATTAATACCCCTAAATATCTAACACAATCAACTATAGGAATTCGTGTGCCTTCAACATATAAGTTGATAGGTCCTATTCTGCGCCGGCCAGTCAGTGTAATGAGTTTGACTTATCTGGGGCGAGCCTCAAGCCGTGATCCTCCATCCAGGTAGCGATCAAAATGAGGGCCGCGTTGCCTTTCTCCATCATCTCAGCCTTATACTTTCCACTGATCATCAACGCGAGATCATCAGCATACGCGATAGTCTGACTGATGCCGGCAGCTGGAGACGCAGGATGTTGTCAAATACGATAAGCCAGATGAGAGGTCCCAGCACGGAACCCAAAGGCACCCCACCAAACACATTCCATTCCAATGGCCCGTCCGTCGTTTGGATAAGCGAACAGCAATTGCGGAAGTATTGCAATATTTGCCGTAACAGGTAAGAACTTATACCCTTATTACTTAGTGCGTCCATGACTACATCCCAGGGAATCGAACCAAATGCGTTTCTTATGTCTAATAGAACGAGCGGCGGGTACGACAAGTCCCACTCCTGACTTTGGCCCTGGAGTGGGCCTCTGGCCCACTCCAGCACACTGCCTATGACCATGATGGTAGAAGTCCCCTTCGGAAACCGTACTGATGATGATGCAAGCCCCCACCGTCTTCCAACTCTGCTACTGGTCGATTGAAGAAGGAATGATCTGCCTTTGTGTACAAGATTACTCGTCATTTACATGTCATATATACGAGTATCATCCCTGGGTGTTGTTTATTCACGAATTGAACAAATTGCAACGTGAAGAGAGGATCAAAAAATAAAAATGTATTAAAATGAATCAGTTTGGTTATAGATTAAAGCAATTATTCTGGAAGACAAAAAATTGTAATAACTTGTAAAATTTGCATAAATAAATCTTGACCCTTTCATTTTGTTACAAAAAATCGACGAAAGTTAAGAAGTAAACATTAAAAAAAATATTTAATACATTTTTTCAATAATTGCTTTAAGCATATTCAGAATATGAAGAAAAAAATATCAATAATTTCCTCTTTAAAATGATTTAATGGAAAATCCCGAATTTTTTTTTCCAGTTTCGTAGTTTTACATATGATGATTTTCTAATTTCTATTCAATTTATGAAGTATGCCTAATAATTAAGAAATCCATAATTGTATTGTTTCACCTTTTTACGGATTGTTCTTAATCAGGAGTAATGAATCTTAGTCAAAGTTTCATAACCATCTATTCTGAATTTCAGATTTCTATCAAAATATGTTCAGAAGACAATACAAATATTATGAAATGCTACTTTAAATTCCTTTTAATTTTTTGAGAGGTCATTTTTGTGTGAAACTTTTAAATTTAGAATAAATATTTCGTTCAGAATTGTTGGAATGTATATCTAATTTCCTTTTTAAAAAAATTTGAGATTTTTAATCATGAACAACCGGTTTTCACGTTTTTTTTTACACCTATAGAGAAGAAAAAATGTGTATTTAGTGGAGTTTTAATAGACTGTCAGTAATATTTTTTCCTTTGATATTTTTTTTTTCCAGTTCTGACGTTCTCAGCAACTGTTTACAAATTATTTTTAATTGTAGCCCCTAATGACAATTAATTAAAAAAAAAAAAGAAAGTTTCTTCCTTTTTCTAAAAATCATCTTAGAAACGGCTATGCTGTATTTTAGTTTTTTTAAATATAGTGTGAATGTGGAAGAATTATTAGCGAGTCAATGAGAGATTTACAATTTATACTGAACCATACGGTCCAAAGGAATTTTTTTAACGCTGTCTAAAGTGCAATAATCTGCATATAAATATTTTTGAGCTTAAAAAATGTTTATATAATATTACGTGAGTTAATACTTTTGCTATTTTAAGCTATAATTTCGTCTGAAGTGCACACGCGCATTATACTAGATGAAGTAGGTTTCATCGAAGAATTTACCTGATTATTGTTGCTACCCTTGATCTCATAAAACATAACAGTTATAGTTGTTTCAATAGTGCATTGATATCTTACATCTTATATTATGTGGATAGAAATTTATTTATATTTATGTATAATTGGATGATTACCTTCTTTCTAATTGAACGACGGCCGATGCAAATGAAAAGAAACATTTCCTTCTATTTGAATTTCTATATTCGTTCTTGATATTTTCTTTTATTAATATAATTAAGATTAACAAACAAAATTTGTAACTCAAAAAATTTGTAAAAATGATTGTCATCTTTATTTATCAGCTGAATTCCTTTTCATTCTTGCTGTTATAAGTGTTATGTTGTCAACGGAGAAAATTCATTCTCAGATTCGAAAAAGTTGTTTTCTATGAGAATTTTTAAAAAATTTAATTTTGTTTAGTACGATTTTCCTTTTAAATATTTTATTATAATCCGTCCTGAGAGTGTAAATTATACTGAACTCTTTCACTTTAAGCGGACTGTTCGAGTGACTTTTTGAAAATTTAAAAATATTACGTTGGAGACTGAAAATGTAGTATGGATTTTCCTCTATTGCTTTTTATTTATTTATTTATATAACAACAATAGGCTGTCGAACTCTGAACATCCGGATGAAAGACGCTAGAGTCGCTCGCTACCACTCCGGGTCACAGAAATGAATCGGTTAAAAGATGTATATTTTTCCAATTAAGCTAAGTTTAAACCATTTATATGCTGTAGATGTAACTGTACACAGGGTGATGTTTAAGTACGAAAACAGGTTTACAACTACATATCTTAAAGGAATTTGGAAGCAGAAAGAAATGCGGTTCTACTTAGTTAAATATGCATTATGGTGGTTTTTTAATTTTTCCCGCCTTATTGAATCAAGCTTAATTTTTTTTAAATAGGAAGGTGTATATATGATACATGATTTCAATTTAAAATTTTACAAAAAAAACAATAGTGAAACCCGTTTTTCTGTTAATGCCTTCGTTATGAAGTTATAAGTTGCAAAGGCGGAAAAATAATATTAACAATAAAACAACAGAAAATGCAGTGCATGAACAATAAAATTGTTCATGCATTGGTTTTTTCTTTTCTTGACATTGTTTTATATTTAATTGTATTATTAACTTCCTCTGAAGGATCTATACACACCGAAGACAGTAAAATTTCTATTCTGGTTTATTTTTTAGTGAATTATAAAACCGTTTGGTAAAATAGAAGACTCCTCGTAAACATTTTTTTGGTGAATTTTTAGTATTTTTTTATTCAGTTTAAAATTGAAGATTAGTTTTAGAATTTTTACTGCTATAGGTCCGGTATTACAATAATATTTTTAGAAAGAAATTTTTACATGTAACATGTTTTAGTATTGATTATGGGAAATATATATAACTTTTTATTAATATTTTAAAACAATCGCGAAGTAAATACAAATTTTTTTTTGTTCCAGTATTTTGTGTTGCAAATAAAAAAAAAGAAGAGTATATTGTTTGTGAATTAATTTCATTCATAGAAACAAAATAAAAGGTTAACGTAGACTGTATAATAACTTACTATCGCTTTAACGGAATTAAATAGCGGAAGTTTATGGACCGTGCAAGGCGTACCTATAACAAGTGCAAAGTCACCTGATTCCGATAATATAATGATATAATACTATTTAAAGGTGACGTGAATTTAACTGCTGCGGGGAAGGGTGATTGTTGTGTATACGAGTGACCTACTTTATTTTATTAACGTCTTGTCGACTACATAATCTTATTTAATATCCAGTGAAGACAGTTCAACCCCTAACATGACGTAAATGTGACGTTAGTAGACTACATCCAATTCAATCAAATAAAACCGTACAATAAACGAATCTTATAAAGCCTACATATGAGGATTATTGGTTAGTTTCAGTTTTGTATTTATGGGTCAGTGAGTCAAGAAAATCTATTTTACTAGTCTTCTTTCAGAATATTATCATTATTATTACGTCATTCATTTTTTTTTCATCTGAATTATTTTTATATGTTTTGTAAAGATATTTCCTAAGAAAGAAAATTAATTGGATCATTTACATATCATATTTGTATTTATTTTTGTAAGCAGTTATACTGTGCAGTGGTTATTTTATTGTAAGCTAATATTTTATATAATATTACTATTATTAGTAATACAGGATTAATGTATTATAGGACGATAAAAAAATAGTATAGCCTCGATTGTAATTTAATATATTTAACCTATATTTGTATTTTTAATGCCAATAGATATTATGTTTCAAGATTTTTTACGTCATTTAGGCCAATATGATTGAACGGATTTTATGAAATGTAGGATATTTAAATTTGCATAACAATAAAAAGATATAAAAATTAGTATATATACGTATATATATATATATATATATATATATATATATATACAGATTGTGTTTCAAAAAAGATGGACTAGCTATACTTTTTCAGATTCTACTTGTAAAATTAAAGAAAAAATACTCTTAGGAAAAATGGCGGACAGGAGGAGAACGAAGAAGAGATTGCAATTTTTCCTAAGGATAGTTTTTGTTTAGTTTTACAAGTAGTATCCGAAAAAGTATAGCCAGCTCACAGTTTTAGAAACACTTTGTATATACATACATATATATATAAAAGTATATATATATATAATTTTTATCATAGTTTTTCTTGCTTAACTGAAATATATTTGACAGGAATATTACGATAACGTTCCCTTTTTAATAACAAACCATGTAGAATAGTTATAATATAATTGAAAGGTTTATCAACGATTTATTACTGATCTCTGATGTTACTTAACTATGGTATTTGTTTATTTGAGTATATGTTTATTTGAGAATCTGTTCATTAATGCAGATAATGTTAAAAGAATAATTGTAAAGCAAGGACCTATTTTATTCAATTTTTTTTTGTATTTTGTGCGTTTTTGACTTTATAACGGTCCAATTTTTATGAAGTTGTTTAGAAAAATTCTTTCATATCACTTAAAAAGACTTGTGTGAAACGATTTTTCACAAAATTTCCCGTTTAAAAATTGTATAAATTGTTAAGTTGAACGCCGATTGTTAATCCCAACTCTCTGTCACTACTTGATATATGAAATTTGTTCTTACTGCTTGGTAAACATTGACTTTCTTGTATATTTTTTGTTTATAGGTACTACAATTAAATATTTTTGAAAAAATAGTGTACAAGAAAAATATTGGATATGGGGAAAGAATTAACTGGAGCAGTTACGATAAGTGTATTTCTGGAACAGTGCTTACGATATTGATAGTAAAGTAAGATTACGTTTAATTCTAGAAACTGTCCACAATTTTTGATGTTAGTTAAACTCTCCACAGTCAGTTTCGATCAGAAATTCGTTTTATAATTTATCTGAATTTTAAATTTCTTAAATTCGGTACAAAATGAGCGAGGTCTACTATATTTGTATTTGTAGCATTACTTACATAAATGTTATTTAAAAGATCTTTAACCCTTGAAAAGAAATTATTTAATTACTTAAAAGGGCTAAATTTTCACTCCTTTTAATTATCGTTTTATAATGTTCTCTAGAAAACATAAAAATACATGACTTGTTCTCCACTGAGTTGAGAAAATATATATAATTCACTGTACATAACTAAAAGGAGCATGTACATTAATTTGTCACTTTACACAGTGTTTCCATCACTTCTTATCGCTGACAAATATAAAGTGCCTGGTATAAATTTCTCACAAATAGAGTTACTTTCATTTGGAATAATGATGTTTATCTTACATCTATGGCAAACAGAGATGGAACCAACTGCAGGGATAAATTTCAGATGATTTGGCACTGTACATAGAATGAGAAGTTATTCTATATTCTATTTTGCCTCAAAATATTTGCAACGCTTGAGACTGGGAAAGTGCAACCCAGAAAATAAATCTTATTCCGTAGCATTCCTAGTTAAGTAGCATTCTCTGTTGTTGTTATTTCTAATTTTAGTTTTTCTTAAATTCTTGGGCTCCTTTCATAAACTATATTTTACTTGCTGCTTATTTTTGTGAGGTCTCTAACAGTAATTAAAGTGAGAACAAATCGGGGCTATAGGGAGATCATGTCGTTTAAGTGCTGTATTTAAAAATATATATATATATATATCGCCGATACAGTCCATCATCTCCAATATGTGGGGTAGGACTGTCTTACTAGAGCAAACAGAACTCTCTACTTCTACCAACTTTGCAATGCGGTAAACTGTTCTATAATATTATGAAATGTTGCAGCAGTAATTTATATTCATAAAAAGTAGCTTATCCATTTTTTCTATAAGCGGATTACACTTCTCAAGTTGGTGACGATTTCACGATACCCTTTTACAGAACGTCATCAGCGCCTGGACACGACATTAACGTAGTAAACGATTAGATATTAAAAATTAGCAATTAAAACTTAACTTAAAATTATGCTGTAATATAAAATCACAGTACAGATGGAAAACGTCATGTCTTATGCTGAGGGAGAAATAATCCACAGTGAAATACAATATTAAAAAATTAATTTTCAAGAAAAAAATACAATCTGGTATACGCCCCGTCAAGTATTTCAAATAGCGAATAGTTAATAATCAAATATTTGAATCGAGTTGCACGACCTTAAAGAAATCGTAAGACATTCGATAACATCGTTACTTTGTTCCCTAAAATATTTCGGATGTTAGCCCCTAGTTTAAACTTCCGACGCAATGCCGCATAACAAACACAATCCACAAAAATGTGATGTTCCGTTAATTGGCAGTTTCAGAGGACGCAAATGGGTCCATCGGTCAGAGTCATGAGATATGAAAATGCAGTCCTCAACAAAAATTGATACTTCCCATTTTTATGAAAAGTTGTGTAAAAAGCTTCGGCAAATATGAAATTGTCTAGTTCAGAAACGGCTTCCATGTTGTTAAGTCAATATTCTGAAAAAAATAAAAAATTTGCTGTTTGAAAGAACTATTTCAGTCTCTTTGGTCTTTTTTCTTATGGGAAATCTTCATACTAAAATGATTAATGTTTTTCGGGGAGGAGGATCAGCTATTGATGTTTTTAGAAAGATTATGGTCAGTTTTACTGCTGGCGTTATATACATTTATACTATAAAACATTTTCGTAATTTTAGAGAGAGACTTGTTAATACTAATAGTTAACCTTTAACCTTGTTAATAGTTAATCTTTTCTTTTTTTTTAATTTGAATTACGGGGAGATGGAATTCTGTCACGGGAGAAATATGAAGAAATAAAAAGAGGAATCATTTGCAAGAGTCTTTTTATAAAAGACTCCCGTGTCATTTATAAAAAATCAGAATTTTCAGGAAAGGTCTTACCATCCGAATTTAGATGTAGCTGAGAGCGATTGTACGCTCGCGTGAAATTCACTTTTGGATCTATAAAGGAACAATGTGGCATCGCAACAATACGTCTCCGCATGCTACTGTTCCCTTACGTTTTACTTCATTCACCAAAATGTCGGATCGACGAAGAATATGAATTTATAAAAACCCTTAAATGGCTCAATCTTGCGATACCTTCGCAACATCAGGGCTATGCGCCGTTAGTCTGTCGACGGCATTCGTACTGCTGATAATGGTTGCCCGAAGATAAATCCTTAAATAGATCCTTCTCCTTATAAAGCACAAGAGGCATCTGTTGAGGGTGTCTATCCCAGCCTAACAGCAGGAATTTATGAGACAAGTTCTCGCGAACCAGTGTCGTTTTGGCTGTCATATCCCATCGAATCTGTTTCTGAATTGAAAGAGGTGACGGTGACGGCTTCATTGCAGGCTAAACCATAAAGTCACACTTAAGTCCGACCCAAATGATTATGTGTAAGGTTGGGGCCAGGTCTTTTGCATGGCAAACGCCGAATAAACGAACTTATGGTGCTTAGTAGTAGCCGTTTTTTTTTTTTGATGACGGTGAAGCCGTTACCATCAAATATTTCCTCTTCTAACTCAGAAACAGAACTGAAATGACAGTCAGATCTCAAGAGCATACCTCAGAAAAACTCTCTGCCTGGCCGCGCTCGACACTCAAAAGAACTGGGAAGATCTTTATTATCAAGAGACAACATTTTCTTAACTCTCTTGAAACCGATCTCCTCCCTCTTCCTAACTCGTCAAGGTTAACGGTGGCTTGCAGTCGTACTATCAAAGCCTCCTTCTTCTCCGACATCAAGAAACCGAGCAGAACACCTCTCCCATAATAACAGTCAGACTTTAGTAATAAAATAAAAAAAAAGCAGGGAAATAAAATTTGAAACCATGTTCATCAGGTAAATTTATAATTTTTCCCAAAGGAAGGTACGTCTTTTTCTGAAAAAGTAAAAGAATAATTACCGAAACAATACGTTATTTATACATTCTTAATTAGATTTTTTTTAAATTCTTAGTTAACGTTTTATCCAAAACATAATACTTTTAATGAAGGATTTACTTCTTTTGCTTTAGAAAATTATGAGTGAGTTTACTTATATACAAAAATACAAACACTTTAAATATATATTTATATATAGATATACAACGCATTTATTGAAATATGGGTCAACCGAATACAGCTCAGCATATTTTTCTTTTGGCCTTGTCAGTTTAGTTTTATATTAATCTTTGTGTCGGTTCATCACAGTTAAGTTGCAACATCGTTCCTCTTGACATGGCTGAATGGATCTTTCATGACTCAAGTCTTTTATCATTTTAATAAATTCTTTTAAAACTTCATTATATAAATAATAAAAACTCAATTGCATAGTATTATTTGATTTTAAATACCGTCAATAATTTTGTTTTAACGATCCTAAACATTTAGTCGCTCCTTATTTCATAATACTTAAACTTTTGACTTTTTTAAAACACAGTAATTAACTAATTTCAGTTTAACTAACTTTGGAATTAATTTTTGTTAGTGTGAAACATGAAATAAAACAAGATATGTGATGTTATTACATAAATTGTGAAATAATTTTTTCATTATTTATTTTTAATTCATGTATTCTTCCTTAAAATTCCCGATACATTTTTTCCGTTTATTAACTCCTTGTACGAAGTAAAGGAAGAATTGTGATTACGAAAAATTTCGGTTTTCACATTTCAACGGAAATATCCATTTTGATCATCCCTGAATCCATTTTGACTAATTTCGGCTTGACCTCTGTATGTAGGTACGTATGTATGTACGTAACTCGCATAACTTAAAAACCATTAGCTGTAGGATGTTGAAATTTTGGATTTAGGACTGTTGTAACATCTAGTTGTTCACCTCCTCTTTCGATTGCAATCGACTGAGCCAAAAGTATCCAGTAAAGCCCAAAATCAAAAAAAATTAGATTTTGGACTTTTTCTTAACTACAGTAATAATCCCTCACTGAGAAATTTTCAACGATTTATAATAAGTGGTACTTATTTAATATTAATTTAAAATTATAATTGAGCATTTATGCTCAGAGAAATTTGAGGCTTGTAGGCCCAATTTTAATAAATTGCCAATAAGTAAAATAGGCCAATAATAAAAATTGGATATTTTACCTGTAAGGTTAAAATTAAAATTTGTAACAGGTATACAGGAGTTCACTAAACGGAATCGTTTAATTATTACCTGCCTCCGTGGCGCGAGTGGTAGCGTCTCGGCCTTTCATCCGGAGGTACCAGGTTCGAATCCCGGTCAGGCATAGCATTTTTCACACACGCTACAATTCATTCATCTCATCCTCTGATGATATACCTTAACGGTGATTTATGAGGTTAATAAAAAATTATTATTAACTTTTATTTATATGAAATACCAGAGATCTGAAACCTTTGTTAATCAGCAACTCATGAAGATATGAGTAATGCCGATCTAGTAATATTAATAAGAAAGGGATTTTCACTCTATTGTAATACTTCATGTAAGATTATGGAATTATTAATTGTATAAATATTTGATTTTAATAAAAACGAATATTTCAGCAGTTGTGTAACTTTCTAATTTATTAAAGAATTGGAGGATCGTATCTCCCACTTTCAAATGAAATAAGTTGAAATTAAATGCAGCAAGATATGTGTAGGGCAATTTAATAAGCGTACAAGGAAGTCATGTGGTGTTCGTATCAGATTTAAAAAAAAATTTATGTATGTCTTGATTTCATTAATTTTAATAGATAGCACCTCTAGTGCATAATATATAACATATATTACTGTTACAGTTAATTCATATAATTTAATATCGTAATCTATTTAATTTACTTTATTAGTAAAAAGAAGCCACTTCTTTTTCTGTTTAGCCTCTTGAACCACCATAAGGTATTACTTCAAAAGTTGAATGAGAATGATATATATGAATGTAAATGAAGTGTAATCTTGTACGATCTCAGGTCGACTATTCCTGAGATGTGTTTAATTGAAACCCAGTCACCAAAAAATATCCTGACCATCTTAGGGGAAGACACCCACTATGTAACAGTTGCAGTTGCCATGACAACCCCTTTGTAGCTAGCCCTTTATGGGCTTTACTGGAGGTCATAAAAAACACTGGTATCCACAATCTATTATTCAAATCAGTTTTAAAGTAACTGCCTTTTACTATGATCTAGAAGCCAGCATGATAATTACTGCAGCCACTTGAACATTGTTACCATTATTATTTTTATTATTTTTTTTTTTACCTCCAGAACCACCGTTAGGTTATATCTTCAGAGGATGAGAATTGTAGCATGTGTGAAAAATGTCATGCTTGACCGGGATTTGAACCCGAGACCTCTGGATGAAAGGCTGAGATGCTACCACTCGGCTACGGAGGCTGGCATTGTTACCATTGAAATAAAATATCTATATATAAAAATTATATATAAAAAAGTCTGTATATAATGTCAGTACAAAAAGATTCGTTTCTGATTTTGAGTCGTAAGTGTTATTCAACTTTTTGGATGGCTACAAATAACTGATTATGTCACTGGATATATCAATTGATAAAACTAGGTACTACAAAAACCTCACAAATACCAAGGATGCAGTAAATTTGCAGGATTAAAACTGCATAATACAGCATGAATTTTCAACAGCATGGAAGTTTATTCACTGAAGTGTTAATTCTAAATATTTAAACTAACTGATATAATTATTTAGAACACTTTTACTCTATTATATTAATAAAGTTCTCTCAAGTCTGTCTCTTAAAAACACTCAGACTTCATCCCAGTATGTTATGGACACTTTGTTGCAGGAGATAAAGAGTGTCCAGGCTAAAGGTATCCAAATGTAATGATCTATATTTAGAAAACCAGTCGTCGTAATTTCTTAAACATAAGCTCAATCAACGGAAATATCCTCAATTTGTTCTATTTACTCTCTAAAGTCAGCGGAATATGCATGCACAGGTAAGTTGACTCGCAATGCAATTGTAGTCAGTAGTAGTAGTAGTAGTAGTTGAGATATAGACCCCACAACAGGTGGTTCACAATGCTTTACTTAGAGGAATTTCAATCAGTTGTGTGTTCAACAGTGTGTACAAGTGAAAGGATTATCGACTCTGATACTGCCATGTCTATTCTTTAATCCTAATTTTCTTGATACATTGTTATTTAGTGATGTGGTTTAGGATACTGTGAAAACTTCCAAAGAGTAATTGAAAATGAAAGAAACACACCAAAAGTCAATGTTTAATTAAGAAATGTAATTTTAGGAAATAAAAGGAAAAATGGCATCACTGACCATTTTTTTTTTCATGTAGCCCATTGTGACAAGTCACATGTACCTTGACAAGCTTGAGAACTTTGTTGCTTCTCAAATTGCTGCAGGTTTCAGTTTCCAACACACCAGTGCTCCACTGGCGCTCCACCACACTTTCATCAAGATGTTACCATGTTCTTGAACAATGATTTCCATGGTTGTTGGAATGGACAATGTTAAGTCCAACTAACTGGCCACTTAGATCTCCAGATATCACTCCTTTTGACTTTTTTGATTGGGGATTTATCAAAAGTTGTGTGTACCAAAGAAAGTTTTGAGATTCGAACAATTTAAAATAGTAAATTGTTGAAGCTATTGGTCTAATAATGCTGTGGATGCCCCTAAACACCTGGCAAGAGTTAGATTATCATCTAAACATATGCCGAACTACAAAAGGTGCACAAATTGATCTTTAATTAAAACTTGGTGAGTTGCAGTGTTTATTAAAAAAAATTATTAGATTATATTAAATGGTTTCTTATTATCAGCTATTACTTTTGGATACCTTTGGCTGGGACACCCATTGTCTGATAAATATACACAGCAGGAATCTGCAGATTCCTGCTGTGTATGCGGGGGTATGCTACCCCACAGATAAAAAGGAAGTGTTTCACCACTTCTCTAGATGGATTGAGGGGAATTGTGGTAAAACTTTAACCATAACAACAATATAAAATGCACAGTTAATTACTATAATCTAAAAAAATAGATGTAATTAAAGTCCATATTAATTTAAAAAATAAATACATGAAAAACTATTTAGGCAAAAAAGATGAGAAAAATAAATTTAAAAAACTACAAAATAAACCTAAACTTGGAAGACTTCAATGAAAATTATTTGAACATGTATTTGATGTACATGTTGAATGTTAGAAATGCAAAAAAAAAAATCAGATTTCTTTTTCAATTTTTAATTAGTATTATTAGAAAACTATGATAAATACTGTAAAAATATTTGATAAAGTTTCTGTAAAAGAATATCTTTTAATTGTATTTTAAATAAATTTGTGGGAAGGTTTATTACATACTTGATTATCTATTAAAAATAATTATAAGACCCTTTCTTGTAATCTGAAGTATTGTGGTGAGTTACATGAAAACAGTTCTGTTGTTTTGTATTATGAAAACAGTTAGTTTATCAGTGTATTTCAGCTCTTGAGTTTACAAAAAAAAAAATTTTAATAAATTTTCTTATCATTTATGATGTGACATTTTCATCCTTAGAACTGATATTATCAGAAACTTCATAAACTCAAAAGTAAAATTTATAAAACGTGTAGTAATTGATAAGAATATTTTTTTCAAAATTTTATTGATATTTCATTATATTTATAATGAAAAATGGTTGGGTTTTGTAGTTTTGAAAGCGACTCAATATTAAAAGAAAAGAGTAAAAATAATTTAAAAAGAGTTAAACTGTTATTCAATTTGGCCATGAACAGTATTTTTAGTGAATCAATATATCTTTATGTGTTTTTTGAGAACAGTCAAATAATATACTTTACTAAAAAGTAGTAGTATGTAGCACTAAATAAAGCCAAATTTAATCAATGAATTTTTATTTAATTAAGAAATCCTACTCTTTCTTAATCTATGCTTTTATCCCAAAATTCTGAAAACTATGTATCACCAACTCAATACTCACTAGTTAAAATTATAATTTGTTTAAATTCTATTTACTACATTACTATTGCAATATACGAATGTGTAACAAGGGAAACTATTGAAATTTGGGAAAAAAAGTTTAAATAATAAATTTTTACATTCTTGACATCCTTATGTCTACGAGTCCAAAAATTTAAAGTGCATCAAAATTTGGTAAGTGTAATATATATGAATCTATCTATGTGACAAATATTTCAGTTATTTTTTGGAACAAATTGATGATATTTTATCATGAAATTTAGTATGGGTGGGCTCATCATTTGTATATGACATTGATGCTATTAAATTTTTATGAAAATCAACTGATTTTCATCTGGTAGGTGGTCAAGCAAGGATTTCCCTTTTTTACTCGTGATTCAAAAACTTCATAAATGCAAAAGATAAAATTTATAAAACATGTAATAATTGATAACAGTTTATTGATATTTTGTCATATTTATAATGTTAATGTCATATTTTTATTTTATTATTATTATTTTTGTTTTTTTTTGGTTTATCTCAAGATAAATTTATTTTGTAAAAACCTTTATGCCTCCTAAGTAATTTTGAAAAATTTTAATATTAGCTGAATAAACTTTTTTTTAATCTGCTGTTTTCCTTTCTATGAACCACCTCTCTTGAAATGGGAATTGTGGCCCAAAGCATAGCCATAGTATGGTGAAGAAAGAATTCACCATAGAATGATGAAGAAGAGTTAGTAGCTTTATTTTCTCAGAAAAAAGTTTGAAAACATAAAGTTCACCTCTCAATATAACTAACACAGGAGGTTGACCTGAGACTAGAGAAGAACTATTATCTTGTTCCATTTGGACATTTCAAGAGGTGTAATCTATTTCAAGATAAAAAAAAAAATACATAATAAGTGAAAAAATTTGGTAATGATTCATTGAATTTCGAATGTTTAAATAGATAGTACAATTTAAATTCTTTATTAATGATTAAGTACAAAATTATTATTACCTTAATGATTCTACTTAGTCTAGGTTAACAAATATTTACTAATTGATACCACTTCATTTAGGAGAATCATAATAAAAAATATCCAAGTTTATAACATTTAGGTTTTAAAATGTTTAAAACAACCATTTTTAGAGTGTGATTCTTTTAATTAATGTATTTTAAAATATTAACATATATTTTGTATATTTTCAAATTCTCCCTCTATGAATCATGAGACCTTGCCGATGGTGAGGGAGCTTGCATGCTCAGTGATACAGAGTAGCTGGGCTGAAGGTGCAACCATGTCGGAGAGGTATTTGTTGAGAGTCAGATTAAGGAATGATTCTTGAAAGAGAGCAGCAGCTCTTTCAGTAGTTGTTGGGGGCGTAGGTCAGAAGGACTTAAATGGCCATAGCATCACTCAATCTTTTGAGAACTCCGCAGCTGAAAGCATTGGAAAACTGCAGCTGTATTTTTTCCAAGAAAATGTGTGCTCTCTGCATTTTGAAAAACAAAGATGGAGGTGCCTTCCTTGGTAAAAAATTCTGGAGGTAAACTAGTTCCCCGTTCAGATCTCCGGGTGGGTCTACTAAGGAAGGAGTCACCAGAAAATTAAAAAATATCATTCTACGAGTCGGAGCGTGGAATGTTAGAAGTCTAAAACAGGTGGGTAGGTTAGAAAATTTAAAAAAGGAAGTGGATAGGTTAAATGTAGATGTAATAGGAATTAGTGAGGTTTGATGGGAAGAAAAAAACCACTTTTGGTCAGGTGATTTTAGGATAATTGATTCAGCAGCAAATAAAGGGCAAGTAGGAGTAGGTTTTGTAATGAACAAGAAGATAGGGCTGAGAGTAGCGTATTTCAAACAGGTTAGTGATAGAGTCATTGTCATAAGAATAAAGTCAAAACCTAAGTCGACAACAGTTGTTATCGTCTATAAGCCTACAAGTGCCCATGATGATGATGAGGTGGATTGTGTGCAAAGTGTGTATGCGAAGAAATTGATGAAGCAATTAAATACGTAAAAGGGGATGAATACTTAATAATAGTTGGAGATTAGAATGCAAGCATCGGAAAAGGCAAGGAAGGAAATATTGTGGGTGAATACGAGCTGGGCAACAGGAATGAAAGAGGCGAC
>JAAAKQ030405664.1:0-14028 GCA_010016005.3 Zanna intricata
GAAAATTTTCCTGCAACTAATGAAACCATTATTTTTAAAGTACAATTCTTAAAACACTTCTGGGCAATTATGAAAGAAATGCTTTGAGTTATTCTGGGGATTCCAGCCTCTAAGCCAACAACCTTATAGCTTGGCGTATATTTTTGTATAATTTCAAATCTCTAGGTTATTTAATCAAACTTGAGTTATCAAATCGAGTATTCAAAGGCAGGATCACCTTACTCCTCATTTTGGATTTCAGATTCTGCCTCATCTTCTACAGGAAGATGTGTTGATTTCACCTGGAGATAAAAATTTTCAGAGATACTGGCCATGTATAGCTGATGGCAAATTTGGGTATTTGACTGTATGTTTAGATTGAATACTTATTCCTTTTATCTTTCCAACAGAAATATGGCAAACTTATGAGCTAAGAAGTCTTAGCCCAGTTTATCAGACTTTTCATACAGTTTTTAACAGCTAATAAGAATGAGGGACCCAGTTCTTATCTTGATCTCACATATTACAACCAAAATATAATTTGTAATATTTTTTAAGAGTCAAACTTGTTGCCAATGTTTAACCTTTTTGTTAATAACATTTGTAAATCCTAGTTCATGTTCAGATTAGGTTGTTTTATTAAAGTTAATCATCTTTATGTAGTCATTCTCTTTATGATTTATTACTTCACAATAATTAGGAATGAATATTATTTTAGTTCATCTAAAACATTTTTTTCTTTTGAACAAAACAAAGGACTATATTGAAAAGCATAAAACACATTTGAGAAATGAACAACACAGTTCTAGAACGAGTTTACGCGATTTATCTGTGCAGACAGTTCACTGCAATCGTGTAAGTGCAATGCCAGTCTCAAAAAGGTTAAATGTCAAATTACCTACGTACATAATAGATTATTTGGATGATTTACAGACCTACTTAGTATGATATTTAAACTTTAACACAACACACTTCACAGAAGCTGTAAATCACAAGGAAAAACAGACTAGAGCCACACAGTGTAAACACAAAAATTGTTTAAACAATACTGGTATGTTTATGAAGTATCAAAACAAAATTAAGCGGACTAGCAACAAGTTGCAATGCAGCAGTCAGTAAGTAAATCATCCTCCATATACTATTGTCTTCATAATGGTAAATTTGTGCCCAATCCTCCATTCAAAATCAATTAAATTAGAATGTTTTACCTACATTAACAGTTGTTGCAATCTATCTCACTTTATCAAAGCAGTTTCCTTTGGATGCATTATCTTTTTATTACATGAAAAGTCTGAAAATTCAGTGTTTAATTAAAATAACATAAGAAATTGCATTATTAATGATAATCCAA
Organism: Zanna intricata; assembly: GCA_010016005.3. Taxonomy (NCBI): domain Eukaryota; kingdom Metazoa; phylum Arthropoda; class Insecta; order Hemiptera; family Fulgoridae; genus Zanna; species Zanna intricata. Next base: position 1,331 of record JAAAKQ030405664.1, read on the forward strand.
AATTCCCCTGTAATAAGTTTGCTAATTTCTATTATCTTTTTAATGTATAATTTTGTTTAAAATATTGCTGTATCTTTTTTTAAACCGTCATAATATTCACCAAAGCCAAAAACAAAAACACTATTATAGTTTCTGTTACTATTTTGAAGCATTTATCTCTGCTAGTCTTATCAATATTTTTAAGTATTTATAAATTAGTACAAGGAGTATCATAACAGAGATAGTAATCAATATGTTGTTTATTTTCCTGAACTGTTTAAAATCATGTAAATTTTTACACAAACCACTGTGGCACCACATATGTAAGTGTTCTTGGGCTGAGTATAATTTTGATAATGATCACTTCTAGGTACAAATAACCTTTATGACGAAGTACATTATTTTAAATTCATGCCCTAAAAATATTTAACAGTAAATAAATAATTTACTGTGGTATACTCAAGTACCTGACAAACTGTACAAGACTACACTTCACTTGCATTCATACATATCATCCTCTGAAGTAATACCTTATGATGGTTCCAGAGGCTTAACAGAATAACAGATAGTGAGCAGTGGTTTGCTAACTTCTCTATGAATGCTTGTTTTCATGAATGGTACTGGAATACCTCTAATTTTAATATCGCTCTCTTTTCTTAAATTATTTTTATTAATTCATCTTTGAATGTTATTTTTCATTACAAGTCAGGATTTAGTATACTGAAAATTTGAAATCAATTTTTCTATTATCCATATCAGATGTTGAATTAAGTGTTATTTGCATTGTTTCAGACACTAATATGATAATAGTGTCTATGTAAATATATATAAACACATAATTTTTGAATATTATACTTTCTCTTTGTATGTAAATAATATATTAACACTATTCGGCAAAAAACATATTGATTAAATTAAATTTCTATTATTCACATAACAGTGCTTTTGAGCAAGAAAACTTAATCAGCTATAAATAAAACATAAAAATATACTGCATGCTATTTTAATAACGGGTACAATCAAATAATTAGTAACTGATGCAGGTCATTTTTATTATTATAGTATGAAGTTGATGAATTGTTAAAATTTTCAATGCAAACCATTTCTATAGGAACCTTTCCGGATTCCTCAAAGTAGGCAAATGTAATGCCTATTTATAAGGGTAACTCTTAAGACATTCGTTGAAAATTACAGGCATATATCTCTGCTATTAGTTTTTTCAAATCCCTAAAATAAGATTAGTTCAATTTTTGAACTTTGTTATACCGGTTTTTTTTTACCTCTGGAAAAATTAGGTATTATATCAGAGGATGATATAGATGATTTGTAACGTGTGTGAAAATGACATGCCTGACCAGGATTCGAACCTGGGAACTCCAGATGAAAGGCCGAACGCTACCACTGTTTTGTGAATGAAATTTACACTTTTTAAATAATCAAAGTGAAAATAAGGTACAGGATTACTCATTGATAAAAACTGTTTGACAATGTTGATCACACAATAGAAAAAATGCATAGATCTTGAGTTCTTGGACTGACTCATGATTGGTTCTGATACTATCTAGAAAAGCTGGCAACGAATTTGAGGGAGATTCAAAAAATGAAATTTTGTTCAAGACATGTAGCGTCGTATCAGAGAGTTAATATTGGGTTTAATTTTATTTCTGATATACAGAGGGATTCAAGAGTAAAGGTGAATAATTTGGGACAGATTTTAGAGACTGAAATAAGAAAAAATTCAGTTCTCCTAACGAAATGTGAAGTTCAACTGAAATTTGTAAGGTATTATACAAGCCATAAACATGATGGTTTCTTATGTTTTTGAACTGAAAAACTGAATAAAACAGGCCCCAAATCTTCCATAATTTTCATATATAATGTAAAAAAGAAAAATTTGGTGATAAGCAGGGTTTTTAGATTTAAAGTACAATAACTTTGTTAAATTACTAATAAATGCAACCATTTTATAATCAAAACTTGAAGAGAAATTAATTTTAAGAAAATTGATGTATTAAAGTCTATGAAAACTAAAAATTACCAAAAAAGTTATGAATTAGTAAAAATTAAAAGCAACTGTAATCAACAGGCTTTTTTTGTATACTAGATCAACCTATCACAAAGAGAAATTATCTGGAATTTTTAAAAACCAATTTACTGGTGTTTGAAAGTTTCTAATTGGCAAAAGCAATTGAAATATACTATGAACTTGACACACACTTCACAAATGAATTAAGACAATTCTTGGATGAAAAGTTGATGGTAAATGAACTGACCGTAGAGGGAGGAAAGACCAGGTCACTGGACTTTACTCACTTAGATTACTGCTTATGGGGATAGATGAAATGCAAGATACACAAGCAAAAAGTAAAGACACATGATGAATTTCTGACTTCAATCTCAATTCTACTGTCCACAAGGAACATAAAGATATCATTAGGTTGTGAACAGAAAATGTAAGGAAATAAGTTGGAAAAGTACATCGAAGTCAATGGCTTAATTTTTTAACATTTATTCTATATTAAAAACAGCTATACGTAACAATTTTCAATTCCTTTATGAGGGCAGCAGCATTTAGAATAGGACCATCAATTCATCACGTGTAACTACTTTAGCTTGTACATCTTATATTTAATTTATCCAATAAATGGTAATAAAAGAGAGTAAGGTTTGATGATCTGGGATACCCTCTTATTTTCAAACTATTTACCAGTAAATATCTTTCATCTAATTGTATTACTTCATTTGTAAAATGTGTTTGTGTTCTATGAAGTCAATGGTACACTTCAATTCATTTCACCAATGAGAAATTTTTAAGCAACGTAAGAAATTCATTGTTTAAAAATTCTATAATTTCTCAATTTCTTTTGTTAAGATAATTTCTCACTGTGACTCATTCTTTTACCAGGAATGGGCAAATTAATTGGTTGTTGATCATGCCATATGAAACATTTAGCAAAAATTAGGCTTGATTCAACTAAGTATACCTATGTCTGAATTCTTTCATTGCAAAAGCTGTACACAAAAAAATGGTCAGTGTGGGACTGACCGACAGAAGTTAATACTTCTTTTAGCTGGTCTGGGGTGTATTTTAATGCTCTAATAAAATTTAAATTTACTATAACGGAGATGCATGCGCAATGATAATTAATACTGTTATAAAATGAAATATAAAATATTGTGATGATATAAATTGGGATAGGCACATATTAAGATAATTAATAAATGTAAAATATTTTTTTAAAAAATACACAGTATTCCAAAAAAAGCCCTTGTATCTCAAAATTTTTCCTGATCACTTGATCGGTTTAAAAGCCTGTAATAAAATTTAGTTTTCTGAAGGAGAGGCACCAATAAAAAACATAGGTCACAGATAAGTAAAGAAAGTTGCTCGCAGGTCGAATAAAGGCTTGCATGCTCTCGAACACGAAATTTTAATTTTGCGGTTCCCCTACCCCTGACAGTTTTTCACACTCTTACGGATCAAACCTATAATTGAATATCGATTTTGACCTCGGGGGAGTTTCAGGGGAACGGTAAGACAGCCAAAAATGTTAAAAAAACTTTTTTTGGAATTTTGGGCCCAATTTCCTTTCTAGACTCTTAAGCAATTTTACGGGCTCTACAAAAAGTTTCCCTGCGATGTTTCGCTCAGATGTCTCCTTGTAGTCGTGCAAAAATTTTGGGGACATAATCCCCCCCCACCCAAGAAGAAGATTTCAAGATTTCAAATTTTTCTGGTCGATTTCAGCACACCCCCTAAAAAAAAGCTCTAGACATTATTCACTCAGAGGCCTCCTTAGGTGTTAGAATTTATGTCAATCAGTTAGTCAGTACAATACCGTGACGTGATGGCAATCATATCAACATATTCTGCATGATTGAAAAGCAGCAGCATTTTTCAAAAACAAAGAATTCACAATGGAAATTCCAATTTTTTACATTCAGCTTTAGTTGAAAAAATTTAACGACAGTTTAGAGAACAACAAACAAAACACAACTTAGTTCACAAAAAGAATTAAATTCTCTAGAAGTTTTGATAATAAAATTTACACACTTATTAATCATCATTGAACAAAGTTATTGTACTTCAAACCTAAAAAAAAATAATTGTTTATCACTGAATGTTTCTTTATTTTATGTTAGATACCATGAAAACTACTAGAGATAAGTACTGGGAACTGTTTTCTGATTTTTCAGTTCAAAAACAAAAGAAACCATCAAATTTACCCCCTTATAACTTAAAATTTCAGTAAACCACATATCTCACTGGGGGGACCGAAATTCAGGTAAACTTTTTCATTAGCCATAACTCAATAACAAAGTGTTTTTGAAGATATATATTTGTAGAAACTTTTCCCCTGAAAAACAGTAAATTTTTTCCTTTTTCCCCAGTTCCTAAACATAAATTTTTTCCCTTATCTTACTTTTTGATTTTCCAGTGCTCTTTTACATTAAAAACATATATCCTCATTAATTGTGCATGTTTAACGATTAACAAATCAGAAACTGTAGATTTTAAATGAACAAGGAATACGGGCATATTAAAATTTGTCATTTAAAACAATTTAATTTACTACTGCTCTCTATTTTGAATTTACTAACTCTAAATAGAATTATGGTACTGCTTGCTGCAGCTCTATTTATAAATCTCATCTTGTCTTAAATTTCAGTAGATAAATCTGTTGTTTCAAGTGCTATGCAATTTAAGAAAACAAATGCATTCCTTGGTTTTTTTTAACAGTAAGGGTTTATTTATGCACTTCTCTTATAACTAAGAGAAGTATATATACAGAATGTTAAAAAAAAAAAAAAAAATTTCAATAATTCAGGGAATGGTACCTTCACACTGAAATAAAGAAAAACTTGATATCAACATTATATCCAAAAACCCTTAGTTTAACGGCTATCCTAATTTTGAATTTTTAACATAAAAACATATTTCTCAAAAGTAGTTAAATCGTATAGTTGAAATTACATTTAATGTTAGGGTACCTAGAGGTTTACTTACATAAAAATAATGAACCCGATCTCTCAATCCATTTTCAAAATGGTGGCTATGTAAACTTTAAAATTGTTAATATCTTTGTAACCACTGGTTTATTTAAATGTTGTTATACATTTAACTTTTATTCTGAGTCTAGTAAATTTCACATAGGTTATTCCAGTAATTCACTTGTACCAATCATAGACATCCCTTAAAATAAACTAATTTTGATTAGAAAAGAAATCAGATGGTAGTATGAAATAGGTATACGCATTCCTGAATGTTTATCTCATATTATGGATAATCTTATATAAAATCTTTTTATTAAAACATTGTTATTCTAGTGTTCTACTGCATTAGTAAACAACTTCTGTGTTATTTGAAACCTTTTCTGAAGTATATTTTCAAAAATTGCACATGTCTTATACTTAATTTTTGAAGACAACAAACTAGGAATTCTTACATCTAATCCACTAAATAGACTTCTAGTACAAATATAAAATCCTTAAAGTTTAATGCAGACTTAATTAAAATCTTGAATTGATAATGGTAAATTTTCTTCTGTCCCTTCTTATAAAATTAATGTCTTCATATCTTATCAGTTTCAAGCAACACTAATGTTATCTACAAAATGTAAGTTCAATGTGTGTTATAACGCAGATAAAAACAAAAAATATAATGGACTTATTTTAACATTAACCATAAAAATATATTAACATTAGAAATTTCATTCTAGATAGTGAAAGTATATGAGAATAGAAATAAAGTAAATATGAAAGTCAGTTATACTTCACAAGTACATACATTTTCATACTGTCTAATCTGTTTCCTTATAGTATAAAAGTTTTAAGGTAGGCTTAAACAGTGTCTCAGAAGAGATAAAAATAATTTCAGGATAAAGTATATATCCAAAAAACAGAAAAGTATTTATACGTTAACAGAAATTCAAGAGCGTTCATTTTACAAATTATGGCTAACATAACCGTAAAAATTTTATCCTTACCTTTGTAGGATGAATCAAATAATTATATTGAAATTCTTGGCACAATTGGTGGTTTTAAACCATTTACATTGGAAGAAAAGGGTTCTACAACTGTATTTCCAGTAGTTTCTGAGGAACTTGTTGAAAAAAAAAATTAAGATGAAAATACATACTCTTGTTCAGGTTGGCAAAATCAACTTTTACTAACAACAAACAAAAATGTGAAAAGTGTTACAATTTTAAATCAAATTAAAAATCTTTTTGATAATGGAAAAAATACAAAAATTGGCATTCCTGAAATTATTTTGTCCTTGCGAAAGACTGAACTACTTAAGATGATTAATTGATAATATTTTAAAATGAGATATTACTTGTGCATGCTTATAATATACCCACTCCCACATACATATGTAAATGTTATCATTAAGAGATATAAAGTAGTAAATACAAATAATCTGGGTGCTTAAGGATAGAGATAAATTAATAAAAAAATCCATAAAAAAAAAAAAAATACAAGATAGTTGATCATTTTATTTCCACAATGATTTTAGAGTCTCTTTCAGTATGGAAGATCCCTAAGAACATTCATTCAATTGGCTGTTTTACAATCACCTATCATAAACATACTCTACAATAGCTGCCTAACTTACAAACCTATATGAATTTAATTATTAAACTGCACTACTACAAACTAACAAAACTTATCGTCATAAAGATATTAATTAATCAATCAATAAAATATTCTCTCATTAAAAAAAAAATCATCATTAGATGGGACTCTTGCACAACACAATGCCACAGATACAATTCGGATAAAGTTAATTTTTTATTATTGATTATAGAGAGTTTTATTTACGATATATTTATACTTTTCTTTTTGTTTTTTCTTTTTAAAATATATATAAAAGTCCTCATGTTATGTATATATTCACTTATACACATCACATCACTGTCACATATTATCACATCACATGCACGGTGAGCGAAATGATGCTTCTTATTGCATCCACACTTGCCCCATCTACCATTATCACACACGATTTCATTAATATTTTTTATTACATTACAGTTCTCATTTAAATTAATTATATAACTTTTGTCCTTCTATTCTTATTATTTATTATATATATATATAAATATTAATATATATATAAAATTGTCTATATTATTATCACCTGGTTATTTCACCACTCTACATGCTTGTATATGCATAAAAAAAAAATTATTATACACTAAAATATATTTATATATGTATATATATATATATTCATTAACACAAAAAAATTATAATCAATATACATAGATTTCATTAATTTCAAAATAATAATAATAATAAAAATATAAATCATCACACACTCATTACATCACCATAACAAAATAATCCATGACTGAATACTATTTTAAATCAAGTGTAGTTTTAAAATTAAGCAAAATATTTCATTTCTAAAACAAGTTAAATAAAACAAACTTTTATCTATATCATTTATTAAAAACAAAAAAAAAGTTACATAAAAAACTGTGATGTGTCTAATTAGAAAATAATCGGTTAAAACAAAATTTTAACTTGCAAAATTATTTTGTTATTCAGAAAATTTTTATTTAGTTTAACTGAGGGCTAGTGGGGAAGTAGTACCCGTTCAACATGCTACCAATTAAATCAATGGTTCCGGCCAATTCAGGGTCAGTAACTTCTATACCATCTCCAGGTGAGTTTCACTTTAAAAACTTTTATGTGTTTACTGCCTTTTTTAAAATAATAATAATAAAATTAAAAGTCTTGTGGCTTATAAGGTAAGAGCTATTACTCAATTCTTTAATACTTACATTAGCTTATTTAAAAAAAAAAAATATATATATATATATATTTATAATTGTTTTACATTAGAATACTTAAAAGTTATAAATAAATCAAGTAGGGTGATAGTGTTGAGAATTAAAATGCAAAAAGTTACTGATATGACATTATTGATGAATTTGTCAGGACAGATCAGCATTATACACTTTACATCCATGAAAAATTTCCACTTTTTTTTGTACCATAAGTCATGAAACTGGCATTCGTTTATCTCAGATACGTAAACATTTATGTGAGGTGGGTTTTACCACACTAAGCATCACAGTCTAGCTGAACAATTCAAATCCTTGAATATTTATTAAATGGGAGGTTTTTAATCACTGAATTTATAGCCTGAACTGACTTGCAATAATTAGTTTTTGTTTATAAAAACTGAAACTTGTAAAAAAAGAGAACAAATTCAAATGAAAAAGAGCTGAAGGAAATGTTCATTATATTTCTAAACAGACTACACCATGAATGATTACGATGAGAGTAACTATTTATTGTCATAAATTATGATAAATGTCTATTTGTTAATATGACTACATGAAAGTAGACTATGGTACATAGAAATAACATTTTATTTTTAAAATAAAACATTTATTTTTTAAAGAAAATTTTAGAAATAAAGTTTTGTCAAATTTTTATTGTATAGTCTTTTACTACCAAACGGGTACTACATCATACAATCCCGTTTAACAAGAAACAATATCAACTACTTATAAATAAAATCTACTTAATTTTATAGCTTCATTTATAACCAAGTGAAAAGGAGCCAGTCTTTAATGTTAAAATTATCCCAACTGAGCATACCTACCTACTGCTATACAGGCTTTACTTCTGCTAATGGTAGCATTGAAAAATTTAAAAATTCCAACTTTATATATCCTGAATTTTTTCTAGTCATGCCCTCTTCCCATTGTCCTTAATTATAATGAAAATGCCCTGAATTGCAATTACTTAGGAAAAAAGAGATTTTTTCCCTTAACTCTACCCTTACCAACAGATATTCTTTGAGATGTTTTACAAAGCATAATATATTTACTTTCCATATTTTCTTGAATTTTTAATATACAACACTTTTAACGAGATATACATAACATTTTATTTGGCTCTGGTAAAAGGACAGGTTGTGTAATGATGTGCACTTTCTAACTTCAACACTTAATCTACAAGCAGCGGCACCTCTGCTAAGGCTACCAATATATAACTGGGTTGGAGAGGTAATTTATTCAAGAGGCTGAGGATCTTCTCCTAGATTCAATTTCACAACCTGAAGTCATATGACTGAACCTAATCACCATTAAAACAAAAATAAATGCCAGAGTAGATTAAAACTGACGTGGAAATATCATAATAATTGAAGAGGAGAAGGAACTAAAAAAAAAAAAGACACAAAGAGGAGGAGAATGGTGTTTATTTTATAAAAACTCTACACTGCAATGTAGAAGAGGTCATGAATTAAATAAAATAAGTAATACTTTTATATAAAATTAAAATAATGATCTAGATTTCAATAAGAAACCGATCTAGATTTAAAACAACTTTAAGGGGAAGAAAAATAATTGTTTTTATCCATTCTGATTTGATGAAAGAACAATTACTTCACATTTTAGCACTGAAAATAGTCACTGTTAAGTAGAAAACTATACTGTAGCCATTAAAAATTCATATAAAATACAATTACAGTAATATATAGCTACACTATCTTATCGTGCTGTGATAGACAAAAAAGAGATGAAATCTTTTTATATCAATATATTATGGCTAATCAAATGTTAAAAAGAACCTCAGAAAAAAATATAATTTGCAATTTAAAAAAAATTTCTCACAAAATTTCATCCAATACATCACAAAAATAAATGGATTGCTTATGCAATTAATTGTAAAAAACTAAAATTTAACTTAAAAAATAAAATTAAAAGTTAATTTAAATTTAAGAAACAAAACACATATTGCAATAATTGCAAAATAAACCAATAATTATATGAGATACAACAAAATGTTAGGAATCTTCTACAAAATAATTCTAAAAAAAGAAACAAAAGTTTTGTTTCAAAGAAAATAAAAAATAAAACTAAACAAGTATAACTATCAATTAATTCATATAACATTATATTCTACAATAATAAACCATACAATAATATTTTTACTATTATTATTATTCAGAAGAAAAAAAAATCTGTTTTTATTATACTACAGTAATTTTTTTTAGTAGTTCTGAAAGAAGTTTAAACCTCCATATTCAACTGAAAACTCCTATTATTAAAAAAATAAAGTTACAATGATGTATCATTTATAACAATGATATAGTAAATATAATTAATTAAATATATTAAAAGTATTTAAGAGAATGAACATACCTGATGATTTTATTTACTTTATACGGTTTTTATAAAATTAATTAAAATTAAATGCTTTCATTTTGTCTTAAAAAGTTTATTGGAATTATTTTTCCTTTTCTTACATTTTCTTTTAAACCCACTTAAATCACAATTATTATACACAATGTTTATTTAACAACCGATAACAAAAATCATCACATGATTCAAATATTAAAATTTGTCTTACTTTATTAAATATTTATAGATTCATTTGGTGTCCATTTGTAAAATTAATTTACTTTGAAAAAAAACAAATTAAAAACTAAAAAGCAACGTCTCTCTGACAAAAAAATCACCATATCCACATTTATCTGATGAAAAAAAATATACTATGATCAGATGGAAAATCCTTTTTTGTAATAAATTTTATTAGAAAAAGATTCACTTCACTTGTCCGTAGAAAAATTGTCTATGTTATTACAATAAAAACTTTTAAGAAGCTCCTTTATTATTATTTATTCAAGCTGGAAGAAGAGCCATATTATAAAAAAAAAAAAAGAAAAGAAATTGGGTCTAGCGATATAGCCTTCTAATACACCACTCTGTCATCATCAACTAATATACATATAATAAATTGCATTCAATTTCATGTATATAAATGCAGCTATCACAATCAAACAAAAAAGAATTTACTATAAATAGTATTCAATCTCTGTCACTAAACCAGAGACTGCTCAACATTTAAAACATAAAATTATGTAGGTCATTTGATTGTACAGCTGAAAATATATAATTAATTTAAACAACTGTTCATCAGTAGTTTAACATAAAAATTTATTCCAGGCAACTTTTATACAATATGAAATAATTTTTTTTCAAATAAAATCTAAAGTTTTTTTGTCTACACATTGATATTTGCCGATATACCACTACAAAATTTTCAATAATTTATAGTTAATTAAAGGGAATGAAATTTGAAAAGAGAAAAATGTTTTCTTACAATATAAGAAATTATTTTAATATAAAGCAGAGGTTCAAGAACTTTTGATTAAATAAAAGTTTTCAACCATTAAAATATCATTAATTATAATCTTAACAAATAATAATATTATAAAAATCAGACTACATGCTGGAATTCATCAGCAGTTCTTGATTTAAGGTATTCTGTATGCACTTACAACATAGGAAGATATTCAGAAACAACAAATAATATGAGAATGAATAGTATATATTAAAAAAAAGTAGCCAGGAATATTTTATGTTGAAAATGAATGCAATCTATAAAATTACAAATAAAAATCAATTACACAACATATACTTTATAAAGAAATTTTGTACTATTTCAAAAATATACTAACGATTCTGCTGCAGTGTACATACCTTTTCTCTTCTAACAATTACACTTACAAGAAATGAAGAAAAAACAACAAAAGACTGGAATTTGATAAAATATAATGCAAAATTTATACATATATTGTATAATAAATGTTGAAAAAACCCATTAAAATTAAGAATAATGTTAACAGAGAAACATCTCTAAACTATATTACATTAAACTCAATCAACAACAGTGAAAATAATCGTAATAATAATAATAATAATTATAATAATAATCACTAAAGCAAAGAAGCAAAAAAATGTATGACATTATCAGTAATAGATTGTTTATGCTGTATAAAAATCTACTTACCTATATAAAATACAATAAACATAATAATAATAATAAAGGAATTAGGCTACAACAGTAATGTTCAAACACTCTCATTCAATAATAGTCAATGTCATCAGTTGACAATAGTTTTATCTATTTTGTCTTAACATCATCAGTAGAAAATTAAAATTATAAACTTTGAAAGAATGATTTGTACACGTTCATATCGGGCCTGTACTCCAGAAGCCAAGGGGTGGATGTATAATCACCAACTAGTTTACATTAATGAACTTCTGATGACTCTGGTTTCTGCGAGTGATGATTTGATGGATCAGCTGTACTCAGCGGCTAGAGAACATAAAATAAACAAAATGGATGAAAATTATTTAACTAGATAATAAAAGATTCACCAATTTAATAACGCTAACATAACACCAACATTTTCTAAAAACAATGCGATATTGATTCCAATATGGTAGGTCTTGTTAGAAATTTTCACCTTATTTAAGTTTAAGGACATGATTCAAGTGAACAGCCTGAATTTTGCTTTATACAAAAATATGTCCAAAAATGTTTAGTTATAGAGTTTCAGTAAGTGAAAAGTTTTATCCAAATTTCAGTTCTGGTGAAATGAGGTTGTACTGAAATTTTCTAGGCACTATATAAGGGTTAAAAAATGGTTTCTCACGTTTTTGAGCTGAAAAATCAAATAAAACAGCTCCCAGAAATATCTACCCTTAATTTTCATATGATACCCAACGCAAAATAGAAAAATTCATAATGAAAATTTTTTTTTTTAGGTTTTAAATACAATAAGTTTGTTAAATGTGTAAATTTGATTATCAAAAGATGTATAGAATTTAATTCTGAGAAAATTGATTTAGTAACAGAAAATTGTTATGAAGATGTAAAAATTAGGAAAAAAAAATTCCTATACTTTT
>JAAAKQ030405775.1:0-25068 GCA_010016005.3 Zanna intricata
TCGTGGCACAGACATTTGGTCTTATGCTCTAGGGCGACCGAATGGGGTGGTGGCGGGAGAAATGCCAGCAAACCAATTACCTATTGCAATAGTGAGTTACTGTTTTTAATAAATAAAACTCCCAAATGGAATTTAAATACTACATTTAAAATTTTTTTAACAACATATAGTATCTACTTGTTTGATTTTATTAATGAAATTATAAAATATAAGTATTAATAATGAACACTGAAAACGGCAATGAAATTGTATGGTACAAAACATATTTTTTTACTGCTGTTTTTTTTAACAGAAACTAGTTTTTTAAATTTCTTTCTGTATATTTCTTAAAACAAAGTCCTGGCTTACTTTTGCAGGTATTGCATAAAAATTTACTTAATTTTCTTGATCCACCTTGAATTTGGTCACTGCACACAGCACAGTCCTTTAATTTTCTGTCTTCCAGGGGAAACAATAAGTGTTCATTTACTGATGTCCACATTGTCATGTTCACTTACACTCTCACATTCAAATACACCTTTATTTTGCACTTGATTATTTTCTCCTTCTTCAATGTTCTCTACATAATCATTATTTTCTTCACATTGCTCAGTTGTGACTTCTGGTAAAATGCAATTTTCATCACTCTCAAAATCAATGTCATGTAGTTCACTTCGCGACAGTTCTTCAAATTGTTCTCCAATGTGTGAATCTACATCGCTGTCATGATTGGAATCACTGTCAGAAAAAACCTCATCTTTTAGTAGTAATTTTCTAATTTCATCAGAATTATGTACATAAGTACATTTGTATTTCATTTTGTAATGAAATAACAACATTTAAAATGTTATATCTACGTTAAATGTTTAAACTATGTAACTAATATTTACAGTATAATACACCACAAAAAATAATTACAGTAACCAGTCTCGGGTTCGAATCCCGTTCAGGCATGGCATTTTTCACACACGCTACAATTCATTCATCTCATCCTCTGAAGATATACCTGGTGATATTCCGGTGAAGATATGGTGAAGATATTCCGGTGGTTCCGGAAGTCAACAAAAAAAAAAAAAAAAAAAAAAATTATAGTAGACAATTATTAGAACTGAATAGTCACGCAATAAATAAAAAATAATAAAAGAAAATAAAGAATACATAAATAAGACCAGCAATGATGAGCTGCAAATGCAAAGGTGCGACTGTGGAAGGCGGATGTTTACAAATTTTAGGTGGAAGAATTATAAGTGATATGTATCACCAACCGCTAAAAAGATATCTTCATTAGTTAAACAGTTTTCCTAGTAACCGGATAAATCTTTTAAAAATAAATATAGACAAATATGTTGAATGGTCACCAGTGGTGGACAATCCTAATGAGTAGGGAAATCATTAGTGGTGGCCATCCGACCTCAGGGGAAAAACAAATAAACTTCTCCGAGCTGACACAGAAATGGCAGTGGTGGCCCATCCGACCAGAGACAAAGCTTCAATAATCAACTGAAAGCTGCTGTAGAAATGATAATGGGCCACCAGCGGTGGCCATCTAAGTGCAAAGGGTAAAAATCTGCTAATGGTTTAATGACTAAATGTGTTTTTTCCATGTATAACTTTCTCATGAATTTGTTTGGTGCAATTTCCTCACTGCTAGTTACAGTGATTACTGTTGAGAGTTTTCCTGAGCCTTTCAGCAATCCATTAACAATTTATTTATGAGTCACTTCAAAGTCCACTACCTCTATTTTATCAATGAATCATTGTTCCTCACTATCAGCCAATAAGTTGGTCTACAGATAAAAAAATGTATACTCCAGGATAATTTTCTTCAAGCTTCTGTAAAAATACCATTAACCACACTTTAGTTTATTATCATAATTGAAATCTTATAATAATAATTCTATAAGGTTGTAGACACAGTTCTGCTTCTCTTATACTAGTTAATTCTATGTTGCTACACAGTGCATATTTCCACAAGTGAGGCTCTGATGAGAAAGCGAATGGGAGTATAAGCGGATCCTCCTTTATGAATGAAAGAGCATCTATAAAAGAAGGGTTAAGAACCTTCTTGCCTTTGGCTAGTAAAAGTGCTCTAAAAGAGGAAAAACTACATTGTTTGTCAATGGCAAAAAAAAAAAACATAAAATCACCTCATTGAATATCCTTTTTGATATTATCAATCTAGACATCCAGAAACCTGCTTTGAAAGATGCCAAGGTCCTGGATAGCAAGAGAGAACTGTATGTCCCAGTTAGTATTTAGTTACAACATGGCTGTAAAATACTTCTTACTCAAAAGAAAGGCTAATAAGGGTTAGTAATATTGCATAAAACTGATCAGATTAGGAACAGAGTACTAAGCTATTCATTTTTTCACCAGTTCATCATTTTGAGGTGCTCTGATAAGTGGCAGACCCTTATGCTATTGTTCTCCCCACTTATGAAGACTTATGTAAGTCTTTATATTTTTGAATTCATCTTCCTTCTTTTCTCTGCCATTAGATTGCAAATGCAAATCTAATTCTTTTTCCTCCTTGAATTACATAGTAATGCTCTTCACCCTCAGTAATCTTAAGCATCTCTTAATTTTTCATGGTAATAGTTGATATCTTATTAATTTTTATTGTTAAGGATATAAGAATTATGAGCCAAGTTGTAAGCAAGAGAACTTTTAACTTTTTTGTTTTTAGTTTAATTTAACTTCTACATTCCAAATTATATATTGATAAAGTTATTGACTATTTGCTAAAATTTCCTATTGTTGAAATTTCTGCAAGAAATTGCAAAAATTTCAGGAATTACATTTTTGCAATATTCAAAAACATCAACTAACTAAATTTAATGTACCAAAAAATACAATTTGTTTTCTTTTAATTAAATTTTTTTTTAATCTGTAATAACTAGCCTATTTGTAATTGTTTTTTGAAAAATGTACAAGGTTAACAAAGGTTAAATAAGTTTTTTATATAAAAAAAAAAACTGTTTTATATTTAGTCAAAGATCAATAAAGGTACATTTATATGATGAGAACTGAAAACCAGTTAAAACTAATCTTACTATGATTTTTAATCTATAGCAGGCTGGTAACGAGGCCGTCCACTTGGAATAACTTGAAATAACCCTTGGTCAGCTCAATTAAATCTCTTGCCTCTCAACACTGGTGAATTAATTATTGTTAATATAAATGTTATCTTTCTTCTATACACAATTTATATGATAAAAAAAATAAAATTCCACATATACACTCTTAAGAGCTGTAAAATTATGTGGGGAAATGGAATAACTTTCATAAAAATTTCACGTTTTAAAATTCATTCCATATATAATACTTAAGGTAACCATAAAAAAAATCATTCAAAATAATTCAATTACACTATTTATTAAATAATTATATAACTTTGTACATTATCTACTTAGAATAAATGTTATAAAAAGATAAAACTGTTCTAATACATTTAAATATAAATTGGTTCAACTAAAAATGATTATAAAACAGTTAAAATAATAAGCGTTAAAAAGAGTCAATCATTTAGCAAATCTATATTAAATTGTTCAATAAACTGTCATTGTCATGAATTCAGAAAAGTATGTAGATAATTCCTACTAAAAATAATTGCTTTGAGCACATCAACAAAATGAACTATTAATTAGTCCAGTACATCTCTATTGTCATGAATACAATTATGTTCAAATTAGTATACTTAGTTACCTCTTAAATATACTTTAAATTCTTATTACATTTCTAAGGCTCTATACTCTTCATTGCATCATATATTAAGACAAGCTGGTTTTAAAAGTGTGCTTGCTCCTCTACTCTGACTAGGCAAGCATATTTGTTTTCCAGTAAGGGAAACAAAAAATTTATTTATTTTCACACCGTAAAATTAAAATCAGAGAAATAATTAAAACTAAATTATTGACTATTAATATGATTCATTTATATCAGCTTACAAATTTGGATAAATTATGTTTACTGAGATTATATTTTGATGGATGAGAGTATTCATATTTAATAACAATAGTCATAATTTTTTTTCTTATTTATTTGTAATGAGTTTGTGATACTTGTTCATGTAATTAACAAAATAATTTATACCAGAAATGAAAATCAAAATAGACTATAAAACTAGAAGGCATTAATGAATTATTTCAAATAATTAAAACTGATTCAATGAATAATTGTTTTATCTTACATTCTTTCAATAATTCTACTTTATAGCAGCTTAATATATCACACATGTGTTTATAAGCAATTGGTTAGCTTCTGCAAGTGTCTTACAGGCTTCACTACAGTTTACTCACATATCCCATAAAAAAGGGTGCATTTATATTTTATTTGTGTGTTTTTAAAAAAATACACAAGATACACATTATTCTTAAAGGGTATTACAGAAAAATGTTTTACAATAAAGAAATTAAAAAGATGAAAGCTTGTCATATAATTTACTACTCTACAGCTAATACTGCATTTGTGCATTTTGTTAAAAAAAAAAAGTTTCAGTGAATGTTTCTGAATCTATTACAACTAATAAGTAATGGCTATAAGCATGAACAGTCATTGTATGAGTACAATGGTTATTAAAATATTAGTGGTTCTTACTGCAGCTGAGACAAAATACTGGATGAGATGTTTAAGTCAACGTATTCAAGTTGATTGGTGAAAAATAACAAAAAAAAAAAAAAAAAAATTCTAGGCACTCTGTTAAACACTTGGTATGCAAATTTTTCAGTAAGTTTATATAGTGTATAAATCAGGAGCACTATGACCTTAGCAATATAGAAAGTCATCACTTTTATAACAAATTTATTCTGTAAATTGACAAGATGTTAGAAAAGTTCTAGGATTCTGAATCCAGTTGCTATTAAAAACCTGAAATAAAAAATAACTCGCTAATTAAGAAACTGTAAGAAATAATTGGCAAAAAGAAGGTAGAATGCTGTTATACCGGTACTCATAGAAGCAAGTGACAAAATTCTTTTAAAAAAATCCATCCTGATTGATAGCGGACAGGAAAATCTTGGCAGGGTATAAGGGCATAAAAAGAATATTGGCCTGTAATTATCAAATTGAAAGAAAGAAGTCTGAAATGTCAGACTTCAATAAATAATTCCTTCAACCTTAATTCAGACAATAAAGTAGTAAAGATAATTATTATAAATTTAACGTAAATCTAAATAAATAAAATCTATGTTAAATTTATCTATAATAGTTAAATTTATATATTTATAGAATTGTATAATAGTTAAACCCAAAAATTTACAATCAATAAATTTAATTTATATAAATATATTATATTACATATATATATTATACTTAATTTATACATAAATTTACAACTATAAATTTAATCTAGCTAAATGTTTTTAGGTGTGTATGTATGTGTACATAAAAAAGAAATATATACACATAATCAAAAGAAGAACTGGAAGAACCTGCATCAATAAAAAGGACCAGAAAGACAGATAATGGTGGATTGTGCCCAACAAAGTCATGTGTAAAGGGTTAGAGGCCATCACTGATATCTTGTACAAGAGGAAACTAGAATTCTTTGGACATATCATTGGGATGCAAGATTCAAGACTTCTGAAACAGCTAGTACAGTGGAATCTTGTGTACAGCTAATCAGTGGAGATCTGAAGGAATTAGGCCTTAGACCAGAAGACACCACAGATATAATAAAATTAAAGCAAGAAAATCAAGAACAAAAACACTCTCTTCACATTCACAAGAAAACTCGCAACATGAACATTTTCAACACTAGAAAGGGCACAAAAGATTGGAAAATATGAAAAAGTACTGCGAGAACCAGTCCCATAAAAGAGACTTGGATAATAGACTGGCTAAAGTAATCCTACATGGTCATAAAAGATAACAATAATGCATACAAAGACAAATACACAAGATATTTATGTTTATACATATATTTTGAAAATGAACAACTGGTTTCGGCTACTCACTTTCTAGTTGTCATTTTGTATGATTCTTTCAAAACTACCATAATTTACTTTTCAAATGGCTTATTAATACAGTGTTCTATTATAGTTTTTTATTTTAAAATAACTGTGGAAAATAAGTGCTAAAGCAACATTTTGCCCTAATTAAATGGTGTAAATTTATAATAATTAATTTGGTATTAATGGTATAAATTAATTTTTGGTTGATTAAATGGTATAAATTATTCATGTAACTCTTTGAAGAAGTTCTCCTAACATTATTACAGTTGTTTCACACTGCTATTAGCTATCAGCTGCAGCAAAAATAATAATTATGTGGATTGAAAAGAGAACTGAAGAATTTCAAAAGTGTTACTTATGAATTTTTTTTCTAATGCAAGCTTACACAGCAACAACAACATTTATCCTCAATGTGAAAATGCTTATGGAAAAGCTTTTTCATGAGCAATCAGTAGTATTTGTTTTTTTTATTACACTTTCATAATAATACAAATGAATTAAAATGTTTACAATTAATATGTACCATACTCATAAAAATGACACAAGTCAATATTATATAGTATATATAAGTATAAGATAGTATAAAAATTATATACATAGAATGAAAATAAAAATGTCCAGTATGAAAAGTTTCTATGAACAGAGTTACAAAATTCCCAAAATTCAAATCATTTTAATATAAAAAATTAATTATTTTTTTGATGCAGAAAATAAAGTACAGAGTGAACTTATTGATTTAAATTTCAAAATAAGTTCAATTTCTTGTCCCAATGAAACAGCATCGAAGATATGTTGCGACAGTTTCATCCTTAATACTGAATGATCCAAGTATAAC
Source organism: Zanna intricata (assembly GCA_010016005.3). NCBI lineage: Eukaryota > Metazoa > Arthropoda > Insecta > Hemiptera > Fulgoridae > Zanna > Zanna intricata. Next base: position 6,766 of record JAAAKQ030405775.1, read on the forward strand.
TTATCATTATTCTACGCACAACTGGTACTGTTCAACATCTTTAAACTGTGAATTCATTACAGCAGCTAACTTTTCCACATCTTGTTCCTGAAAAAAAAAAAAAGGATAGGCTTTACTACAAAACTCATTGTAAAATAGCTTACAACATATAAATTGCAACATTTTGCTATATTAGATAAGAATACTACACTCCAAAAAGAACCACCATGGAAAAGGAAATACAGCATTATTAAACTTAAATTATCTTAAAAAAGCATAAACACTATAATTCAAGCAGTAGAAATAAAATATTAATACATTCATTTCATTCATAGTATAAACTTTGAACTCTTCCAAGCAGAAAGAACCTTTATTTCGAGGTGAAATGATTTAGCTAGGAAATAAGATATTAAAAGTATTTTTGAGTAAAAATTCCAAGAAAATTAATTGGAAAATTTGGTTAAAAAATATATTAATAAAACCCAATTATAGAGTAATCCCCCTTCCACACTGCAGTTTCTATTATCATTGCAGTACAAGTGGTTAGAGTCATATTAAATCTAACTATTGTTCTACCTAAGATCCACCACCAGGCAGGCAGCAGCAGTTTTTTAATTGAAAAATGTTATGGCTACTGAACCTTTAACACATATGAACTCCTTACTTCAACTACATTTTCTATATAAATTCTCATGTTAATTTTAAATTCCTCTTTGTAAACTTTATTAAAATACTTGCTTGATTTGATGATATAAGATTCCTTCTACATGTATAACATTTTAATGGATATGATAAATGACCAAAAGGTTGGGAAGAAACAAGTTATACTCTTTTTATATTAATTAATTTAAAAACTTCTCATACAATGAAAATTTAACATAAAAAACAACACACTAGACACACTTTTTCAAGACCTATTTTATAATTAAATTTTTAGAAGTAAGCAACAATTAAAAACAACCCACCAACAATTTAATAACTAGTTTGGCACAGACTACAAGAGGTGAAATTTTAGAAAAAAAAAAATAATTTCAATGTTTACAGTAGTTTTTATCTTGATTAAAATACTGGTAGATTCATTAAAAATGCTACCTCATTAAAAAAAAAACCCTCCATGAGATTTTAAAAAACTAAGAGTAGTATCAGTTGTGAATTACGAATATCTGCCATACAGAAATATATATATTTATTTTTTTTTTAAACTAAGTTTTCCAATTACAAACGGAACCTAGGTCAAGCAAAAGAAAGGTAATTGTGTCATCAGTCACATCTACATGCCGTTGTGGGTCGCCAATTTGGTGTAGTGTAGTCATGGAAAGTTGTAACTTATGAAGACTTGCAAGCATGCATAGGAGAGCACTGATAGGTGTTGTTTCGGCATACCGTATAGCTTCGTATGAGGCAATATACACATTGTCTAAGGTATTGACTTACTGCTGAAAGAGCGCACGCTGAAATATCAAGGTGCAGGCAAGATCGAAGCAGAGGATATAATTAGACAAGAATGGAGCCGAAGTTGGAGTGTAGGAGAGGTGAGTGGACCAAACGTACGATACCCGACCTCAGGGAATGGCTGAAGTGTGGTCATAACAACTTCAGTTATCATTTGACTCAGATATTCATTGGCCACGGGTGCTTCAATTCATACCTTCACGGATTCAGATTGAGGGTATGAGCCTCTTGCCCCTATTGTGAAAACCATGATACACCTGAGCACATGAAATTCCATTGTCCAAGATGGGATGCTCTGAGGAGGACAACAGAGATTGAAAGGCTTTCACCAGACCCCCCTGGTACACTACATGTTATCCTCAAGAGAGGCATGGAGGGAAATTGAAATAGTAGTAAAAATGATCAGAAGAAAGGAGCAATTGGACAGGCAGCAGGGACACTGATGTGGCCCCCAGGGAAAGGGTGGACAGCTGTCCTGTAAACACACGAGGTGTGCGATCTGATGACCGACTGGGGACTCCACATAGCCCGGACTCTGGGGGCTAGATGTCTGTTACAATCAGGATGCCAATCCAAAACCAGGAGAAAAAAAAAACGTAGTCCCTGATCCCAAAGACATCCTTCGATTGAGAACCCTGTTCTAATCCTGTTTCCCACTGTAGCATCCCACTACAGTGAGTTATTCTCCTCTGGGTTGTGCCATACATAATTGGAGGTCTGACCCAGAGGAGACAAAAAAAAAGTTTTCCAATAAATTTTTTTGAATTTTCACTCAAAAATAATTTAAATATCAACATGATATCAGGCTATTTGTCACTATATTAAAATAATCTCATACTGAGGAATGGTGACAAAAAAAAAAAATCTTGCACTAAGTTATTTGGGAAAACACTATGGGACCATTACAATTTCCATTACAAAACAGAAAAGAATCATCAAATCTTTACATTTGAAGAGTAAAGTTTGAAAAAAAAAAATGTTTTATAAGCTGAATTGAGAACCTTCATCTATAATTTAGTCAGGTTAAAAAACAATTATTGATGAAAAACACATAGTTGAAAAACAAGGAAATTTTCAAAACTATTTCTTTTTTTTTAAGCCAAGGTAAAATATTTTATTTACTGCCTTGTAATAATACTCTTGTGTGTTATAACTAATCTTAGTTAATAACATTAAAATTAATTTAAAAACCACAAACATATAATAAACATATATAAGTGTTAACAAGAAAATAATAAAATATTAATAAACAATTACAAATACTGGCCAACAATGACCCATATAAAGTAAGTTGGCTGTGTTTACCATTCTGATTTAACAAACTTTTATTTAAAAAGTCACTCAATCGTTACAAAAGGATTGATTTAGAAGTATCTAATATAGGAAGAGACAATTTCATCTTGCGTGTTAAAGATTAATTACAGATTTTTAGATAGTATTTAATATTATGCTATGACTGGAATTTATCTTTGAAATTACAATAAAACACTTAAAAAAAATCATGTGAACTTATATTTACTTTAAAGATAGATAAATTAAATTTTACTATTTTATTTTTAATATACTGTAAAGGATAGAGAAGCTATCCTAGCTAGGATAAAGAAAAAGCGACAAGAGATGACAAAGGGATTCTTTCTAGAAAAGGATTCATAGAAAAGAGTAGAAAGTGTATACAATGTAAATTATTACGACTCAATAATCAAAAGGATGGGTTGGATATTGATACTGCAGTCAGGAGAAATAAAATACTGCCAAGGACCAGCAAAGTGACAAATTTTCAAGTTCAGTTCAGTGTGCTATAAAAGTGATCACATGTGCAGGAGCATTTGAAAATTACCTCATTTCCAAAAAAGTAAATTTATGGGAATCTTAAATCATCTTTTTATTATATTATTACAAGTAGTATTCATATAGATCATTTCATGTATACATGGCAGGGTCTGGTAAATTTTTAAAGAACAAATTTTTTTTACTGATTTCACACATAAAAATAATAAAAAATGCCACTGGAGATATGTTGTTTCTCAAATAACAAATGGCATAAGATAGTTATTACGACATAAAATAATGATTAAAACTATTAGTTATAAATGTAAAAAGATTTTATTTGAAACAACATTTGGTTTGAACAATATGGAAATAATGTTACAATGCTACTGGCAATTTACTACAAATGTTATTTCATCTTTGTTTACTACATATCTTCTTCATCCTCCCTATCAATAGTTGGCCAGACAAATATTTTTGAATAAATCTAATCAAAAGCATTTGCAGAAATTTAATCTCTGGGTTTTTTGAGATCATAAATTTTTTTAAAGTTTACTGGTATATAATTTTACGAGTAAGCATAGATTTTTGGAAATTCTGGCCAGCTGGCATGTGGTTTTTCCAAGTCTTTATTCATCAAGTTAATCAATAAAAGTTTTACCAATAACTTCTGTATGTTTGTTAAAATAAGTTAGCTCCATAAATCTGAAATGTTGAATTTTTGTTTCTTTTCTGTTGGAATATTCCTTGTATGTGACTCAGCTAATACAAACAAAATTCTTTTTATAAATTTTTATATAAAAATTCTTTATTTTTTTCACTTTCTACAACTTCTATTTGAAACTTGTCACTAATTACTTCCATGTAACATTAGTTCTGCAAATGGCTTCATTGTAAAATTCCTGTCAGTTTAAAAATTTGTTCTGATGACACTAAGTCCCAGTCACATGGAAGGCCTTGTGTAGGAAAGTAACAATGGATGATGTCAAATCATCCAACAACATTATTTTTGTTCTATTTTGCTGCATTATCTGGAAATAACATGAAAATGTCTCACATTTACATCAAGAACATTATAAAAAAGATTAACCAAAAATGAGCATATTTCATTTGTACCTTTCTTTGTCAAACCCTCATGATTTAAATAAAATCTGGCTTTATTGCTTTTTATATTGTTAATGTTAAAAGCACTTGCTATCAACTGAACTGATTAATATGGAATATCTCTTTGATGGGAACTTGTGGAAGCTGCAGATTTTGCATAACTTCTTGTCCCTCATTCTTTCAATAGTTTTAAAACAGTTTTTGGCTCTCCTTTTAAGAACTACGAGCTCAGCAACATGACATTCTATAAGGATAAAATAAAACGCCAACAAACCGCCTTTTGAATTCTAAACTTATATCTTCACTAATGCTGTTCTAAACCCATTATATAAAGACTAAAGCATGAAAGACGTAAAATTTGAATAATTGATCTTAATTTTCCATCGATGATAGTGTTAATGAATGTATTAATTAGATTGAATGTTACTAGTTGTACAAAAAAAATTAAAAAAAAAAGTCTGTTTCATTAAACCAGAAAAATATTTACATCATGTTCATCATACGACGATCTACATAACATATATTATACAAAAAAAAAAAAAAATATATATATATAAATTATATGCCTACAAACCTGTTTTTTTGATAATTTAGCTTTCTTATTCTGATGAGTCTCAACTACCTCTTCTTTTTCATTTTCTTCAAAAAAATGTTCTGAATTTTCTTTATTTTCAAATATCCTATTCAACAGTTTTCTTTTATGTGGAGTATATGACCTTCGAGGTGGCTATTAACAAATATTAATTAATTTTTAAAATTGTTTACATTTCTTAAAATTCTCTACTGTCTTGATTATACATAATACCTTGCAATTTTACACTATACATTGAATGATAAATAAATTCACTCATGGAGAGTCATAACATTAGAATGTTACGACTATCTTTTATAATACTATGCAATTTTGTCAGATCTTTTGAGACATTATGAGACATCAATCTAGCCCCTTTCAGAGTTGAACTAAAAATGGGGCAGTTGAAAATATCATGTATCTTATAAGGTAGGGCAATGTTTCTTGACGATGTTTGGTATATACTACTGGAAAAAATTATTGGATATTTATTTTTCATTACCACCTTAGAGAAAATAGTTGCATAAATTTCTTAAAAAACAACTTATGATTGATTTTGGAAAGTTTTCTCTATCAATAAGATAGCAACCGATTTTCCAAATAATGAGGACGCCTCAAAATTGTTATAAAAAGAATTATCTAATATAACGTATTTCAATAACTGGAGCGGGTATGGCAAACCTATTAATTGGCCTTTAAGGTTATGTGACCTAACAGCATTGGACAACTACCTGTTGGTTTCTACAACCTTACTGTGTAAACGAAAAGTTAATTTAGGCCAAACGATAAGAATTTAAAACTTCCAGAGTTAAAGTAAAAGAAATAACCCTGATCCAATGCAGAAAGCTTACCACGTAATTTTAGATAAAAAAAATTCTATGTACACAAGAAACATCTTATCTACCTCATTCATTTTGAGTTGTTAAATCTGTTTTGTATAATTATTTTGGGAATGTTTAGTTTAATTTGTAATGGAGATTTTTTTTTAAAGATAAAGATAGAGTATGATATATCAACAAAGTATGCACTGTCAAAACATTATTTTTTGTTGTTTCCATTTTGAATAACAAAAATTGCATGCCGATTACAGAAAAATCTTTAAAAATTAAAATATTTTCAGCTTTAGTCTAGTTATTATGGAACAAACATATTCAATTTTATCATATATAGTGTGTGAGGACTACTAAAAACTGTTTAATAAAAAAAATTCTTAGTTCACTCTTTCATACTAGCAACCCTGAATAAAATACAATTTAGTTAAACAATATTCCAGAACTTATTCATTGAACTATTCATTTAATATTGACATCCAGGTATTGTTAGTTTGATAATTAAAACTTATTAATCATAATGCTGTATCATACAAAAATATACTTTTATATATAATACTTTCAACTACATAAAATGTAAATTCATGTAGTACATTGTCAGTTACAAGATACAATTAATTTATTCTCTCTCATATTTTTATTTGTCAATCTGCAAGTACATCATTAACTGAAAAAGTTAAGTTAATAATAATCAAGACTGATTAATTAGTTATTCCGTTCTACATATACTCTTGTACTGCATAAATAAAACTAAAATTTAAACTGTCACACTTTTTTCAAATTATATGAAGGATGTTTTTACATATTAAAAATAATATAAAAGGAAATTATTAATTTAGTGCTGTACTTATGTTAACATTTAAGGAATAGTATGATTTCAATTCTATTATATTAAAGAACTGAAAAAGTTAACAGTCAAATAACAACTAACATTTTTTAAAATAACAATTAAGTTTGCACTTGTGAATGTATGACCAAACAAAAACCAATGTAGGGTGTAAAAAAAATTATATACAAAATTACACTTCAAAAGAACTGACATACAGTTATGCAGTCATGCAACAAATAGAGTGAAATTGAGTTTTTCAATTCAATAGAACCATTGTAAATGATTATAGCTAATCTTGTAAAACATCAGTTGATACTTAGTTATTGAAAACATGTTTGAAAAATAAATTTCAAATAATTTTAATGGCAATAAGATATGGAGGAGTTTTCATAAATTTACAGACAGTTAATACCATTAGTAAAGCTTTAAGCACATCCACAACAGTACGCAAAAAAATTACCAACTCCTATTTTGCAATTCATCTATAATATTTTCTAATATTATAGAGTAACTTTAGTCGATCATGCTTTTTACATTAGCAATATGAGCTAATTTAGCCATGTTTCCCCATATACTATTTAATGATTACCCAGAAGGAATTTCTTCTGGGCAACTTTTTTAATTTTCACAGCTCGAAATTATTTTGCAAAAATGGATTTTGAGCATGTAAAATTAAATTATTTAATAATATAAGTTTAAAATAACTAGCAGAGAGGGAGGTCATTTAATATTTTGGTACAAGTAACAATTCCGTTTCATGGTTACCAATACAGGTAACCATGAAACGGAAATCATGTCGACCAGTGTTATTAGAAATTAAATTAGTTAGCTACTGAAATTTTTATTTATAATAATAAACATTTTTTTTACATACCTTAGTAAAATTCTCATCGACTTCAATTTCCACATGTTTTTTATCCTTTTCTTTGTTAATGAATTTAACAATACTTTGTTGATTATTACCAGGACTTAACTTCCACTGTTCATGTATAATTGAATCACTTATTACATGACAATTACCAACTGGTTTATGTAGTAATTTATTTTTTGATACTTTTTTAACTTCATTTTTCAGCAAATTTATAACTTCATGAACAGATATTTGTTGGAGGGTTTCATCAATAGTTTTATCAAGTGTTGCATTATCTGAATGGTTGCTATAAAATGAATCTTCATGGTTTTCATTCTCCTTAAATCCAAAAAAACCTTCTTCATCAATATCATCATCATCATCATCAGATTCATTTATAAAATGATGGGCATATTTATTTGATACTAAACCACCGCTTAAACGTACCTGTAATGTACTACTTTTAAAAGGTGAAGAGAATGGTCTAATGGGTGTAGATGCAGTAATACCTCTAATAAAACTATTGCTATAGTCCATATTAGTGTGATCATTTGAACTTGATGAGTTAATAAAACCATTTTTTAAATTTCTGGCAAATCTAAGATTATCAGTTAATGGACCTGACAAAGGTGATGAATCAGCAGAACCATTAGACATCATTCTGGTGTGAAAAGAAATTGATAATTTGGTAAAATTATTTTGGTCAGTACCTTCACTATTTGTAAGTATTACATCTTGTGGTGTTTTAGAAATATTTTTACGATCACTTGAAATATTTTTACTGATAGATGACTGTTTCGTTATGCATGGTTTATATATTTCATTTTTTGGAGTTTTACGTGCATTATCTAAATTTGTTAAATCAAGCTTATTAGATTCTGTTTTGTTGATTAGATCATTGCTCGTAATTTTATTACTTACTACTTCACTGCTATTGGTACGAGTTTCCAAAAGCGGCCTTCTTTGAAGTGTGCGATTTAATTCTGGAGATTTTAAACTTTTACTTTGTTTAGAAATCTGTTTCCTGAGTCTATTAGTTTTAAAATTACATCTTTTTTTACTTTTTCTAATTACAGGTTCTTCATTTTCATTTACTTCAAATTCATATAACTTACTTTTGTCTTTTTCTTCTGACATTAAACTCCTATTACTTTTTTCTAAAGGTAACTGTTTATAAACTGGAGTGTGGTTACATTTATTTACAATACTACTACTTGTGACAGTCGATGAAGGTTCTTGAATTACCTTCTCATCATTATAATCATCTTTATTAGTCAATGAGTCATCAGAATTTCCTGTTTTATTTAAAATTCTAGTTTTATTATTTCTCTGGATAGATTCTGATGGACTTGCCTCGTCGATGGTATTATATTCCTTGTCTTCATGAAAAAAATCTGATATTCTTCTTTGATATATTCTTGTCATATTTTTACTTTGATGATTTATTTTTAAATCATGTTTTATGATGACTGAATTTGTTTTATCCTTTAAAGTTCTTTTACTACTCTTTTCGGTTAATTTTTCATTACAATAAGTTTTATAATTAATAATCTTTTTGGATGTATTTTTATTTTTCTCCTGTCCAATATATATTCCAGCCATCTTCAAAAAATCCTTTAAAAAAAAAAAAAAAGAAAAGATTAATAGAAAACAAAAATCAAACAGAAAAGAATATCACAGGACCTAGGTTATTTAAATATGATTTGTTGACTAAAAGAAATCATTTAAAACTTGTCACTTAAAACAGGATATAATTAAAATACTGCCTCGTTTGACATATTGTAACACCATATGATTAATTTAAATTTAAAGTCATAACAATCTCAGTCTAAACTAACTTACAGTTTTGCAGAGATTTAGATATTTAAATTTAGGAATGCATGTAAATATAATTTTACTTAATCGAGTTCTTTATGATTACTATTATTATTATAAGTACAGTATGAACTTGTTTGATAGATCAAATCCATACTGATTTAATCTATCCCTTCTATTCAAAGCATCAGTTGCAACTTCTTACAGTTATATTTTTAATATGGCCAGTTCCTTTTCTCTCGGAAGCAAACAGTAATAAATGGTAATGTATTAATCAAATGAAAATGTGCTGCAGACATACATAAAACAATTATATATATTTATTGATAAACTGAATAAAAGATGCAATAAAATAACCAGCAAACTGTTCCACTCCTACACTAACAACGAGGGATATTCAGAAAGTAAGATCACAATTAATATTAAAAATCGAAAAAAGTGAATTTATTTATGAAACTTACATGGAATGTTATACAGGAATATAACTATTTCTCAACGTAGTCACCATTCAGTTTTTTATATTTAGTGAGCCGTGGAATCAATTTTTCTATAGCCTTGTTGAAGTCGTCTGCCGCCAACTACTTCGACCATTCGTAGACCGCGTCTTTAACCTCCAAATCGGACGAAAATTGTTTTCCACTGAGATGCTCCTTAAGACGAGTGAAAAGAAAGAAATCAGAAGGTGCAAGGTCAGAACTATGGGATGGATGGTTAAAAACATCCAAACCAAAAGATGTCAAAAGATTGACTGTTTTTCTCGTTGTGTGAGGTCAAGCATTAACGTGCAGAAGACAAACTCCTTTCGTTAACCGCCCCCTCCTTTTGTTTTGAATGGCTCGACGAAGTCTCTGACAGTATCGATCGGCATTAACTGATTATCATCTTGGCAAATAATCGGTAAGTAATATTACTTTGCGGTCCCAAAACACCGTTACCATTTTTCACTTTACTGTTTTTTATTTTTTTGCAGCAGAGGAACCAGTATGCCGCCACTGCATTGATTGTCTTTGTTTTCAGGTCCTGTAGTGAGCAACCCTATGTTTTGTCCCCTGTCACAATAGTCAATAAAACTTTCTCCTTCTTCATAATGGTCGAGCAACTCGCTCGCTGAACGAACTCGGTTTGCTCGTTTTGTGTTCGTCGGTTAGCATTTTCGGTATCTAACGGGTGCACGGCTTCCGAAATTTTAAACGATCTGTGATTGTTTCATACAGCACAGTACGGCTGACTTCCGGACACATTTCATGGAGTTCACCCACTGTCAAACGGCGGTCATTCCAAATCAACTTTTTGAACAAATTCATCCGTCACTATCGAAGGTCTCCCACTCCGTTTTCCATCGTGAACGTCTGATCAACCATCTTTAAAACTTTTACACCACTTCGCCACTTTTTCACGCGACATGAGGCTACCATAAGCAGCAACAACTTCACGATGAACATCCGCGGGTTTCTGTTTTTTAACAATAAAAAGATAGCGGATGAGGCCTCTCATTTCGTACTTGGCGGGATTAGTTATGATAGCGTCCATTTAGAAACGTGACTGCGACGATGTCGGTCAAGCTACTGACCTGTTTCATCACTCATTCCTTCGCTCGGGAACCCGCCTACAGTGCAGGAGCAAACTTTGTGAAAACTAATTTCCCTAGCGCTCCAAGCGTCTTGTGACCTTACTTTCCGAATATACCTCGTATGAATACAGACTTTCTGTTAATACTTTTCATTAAAATAATTTTTATAATCAATTGCATTCATCCACATAGATTTATATAAACCTGATAATTATGTTCAGAACCAATTTCTGTCTTAGTTTCTTAAAAAAAAAAAAAAAACACTCATGATTTTGTCACTGAAACAAATCCTTGATAGTTAATTTTTTTCAATATTTTAATTTTAGTAGAAGGCGTAGTCTAAGGCTACTGTTCCATAAGATGTATCACAATCTCTAATTTTTCTGGTAGTTTATGTTTGGTGAACTTAGCTGCTTCTTCTTCCTTTTCGCCTTCTCTTTCATCCACGTCTTCATTAATATTAAAAAGTACTTTTACTCAGTTCAAAACACACTTCTTCATAATATTATGATAATTCATAACATCATTTTCAGCTCATTCCACTGATTTTCTAGTTTTCTAAGCTCAATACTCCAATTTATCCAAGCCAGTATTATAAAGGAAGGGTAAATGGCTAGTTACTGAGTCTCGGAAAAGTACGCTATTGAATAGGTGTAACCATTAAACATTCTAGTTAGTAGATTAATCTGCCTAGTAACCTATGAATCCTATCTTAAAGGGTGAAGGCAAATTATCCAGCCTTGAAGTTGGATCATTCTAGCTACGGAAATCCCAAACAGAAAATTCTGGTCAAACTGATGAAAGGTTAGTTAATTACCCTACAACATAAAAAAGAGATTGTTACAAAACCAAGACAAGAGCCTTGAAGAATTTCTGGATAAACATGCTCTAAACATTTTAAAGAAATGATGCAGAGAACTAATCTTGTTAGTTTTTATGTCTACCAAGAACAAAAAGGAGACTCAAAAGATATTCTACAAAAAAAAAATGATGGCATAAGACAATGGATAAGTATGAAGTATGGCATGAGATAAACAAATATGAAATGTTGACGATATTACAAGATATGAATACCAAAATTAGAAAGGAAGAACATATACATCAGGTAACTAGAGAATTCACACTGCACGTGAAATCAAGTGAAAATGGGTTTTTACACTTGCTGTGCAAAACAGTAAAAATAGTACTCAATTTTAACAAAAGATAATTCAGTTAGGTTCATGGAATTCTCCAAACAAATTGTTACAGAGCGTGACTGATAATTGTAGATCAATCTTACCAATGGGATGTTGAGAAACTGGAGAGAAAAGGACTACAAAATAACAAATATAATGAAAGAAATTAATGTCGAAACGTCGATTGATGGGGGCTGTAGAGAGCGAGTGGCTTTGGTTACTGTATTGATAAAATGTCTGCTGAAGAACATGTGGGCAGAAAAAATATGTAAGAGATAGAGTAAAGTTTGATGAAGACTCTAGAGGTCAATAATAATGAAGTTACTAATAAGATGTTATAAAAATAAATGAAAGACTATGAGTTACATAATCATTGGAGATGAGAAGCCAATGAAGTAATTCCCACCTAGAATGATGATCTAACAGATAAGGTAAAACAGGGCAATTATTTGCAACAGGGAAGAATGTGCAGTTCTTAGACATAGGCTGAATATTTTTAGAAGTGGTCATAAAGAAGACAATAGTTTTGACATGTTACTGATGTTGAGCTTTATGAATTGAATGAACCCATGGCAAACCCACTGGAACAAATTGAAAATGCCATTAACATGTAAGAGCAGACAATCATTAGTGAAGTACAAAACATGTGAAAATCATTTGATGAAAACAAATGAAACTAATAGATTGGAATGTGAAGTTTCACTTCATCCTCAAAAAAAAGGAGTGGAGATCAAATAAAGAAATTACAGAAAATTAGTTGCTTGTATTGTTTACAATGGGTTCAATATCACAGATAAAAGAAAAAAAATTTAAGCAGAAAAGTTACTAGGGAATAACCACAGCACAGTTACTGCATTACAAATAGAACTACTAGAGATAAAATTATGAAATAAGTAACAGATAAACTTCATAAATGTAATGTAAATTTGATGTACTGTTTATGGATTTCAAGTATGTCCATATATTGATAGAAACACTGGAAAATTTTAAAAAGATACTCCTTCCTTCACAAGCATCTCAAGCTGCCCAGAATGACAATGGAGAGAATTGGAGCAACAATAAAGATGGAAAATAATAAAAGTAATTTATTTAATTTTAATATAAGTGTAAAACATGATGCACTTATACTTAATGTCAATAAATAGTACTAAAAAAAGACTAATAAGATGAAAAGGTTTTTAATCTTACAAACTATGTGTCTATACTAATGATGAAGCCTTGGTACTCTACAAATAATTCATTTTATGATAAAAAGAAGAAAAAAAAACTTTCTAGAGAAGAAAATAATGAAATGTATGAAATTTTGATGAGACCAGTTTTAATATGTAGTTCAGAAACGAAGTTATTGACTATGGTATAAAAACACCTGAGAAGTTTGTAGAGGAGAGGAAGAGCTGTGAAGAACCAGTAAATAATACTCTGAGGAATACTGAAGAGTGAATACTACAAACGCTAAACTTGAGACCTTAATTATAGAGAGGGACATGGGAAAACTTACTATATCTCAAAGAATTAGATGAAATATGTTAAAAGTGTTAATAAAAATATTCAAAGATAATTTTGGAATAAAGGCTCAGTATATTCAAAAAAGACGAAGCAAGAGTAGATGAAAATCTGTAGTGTTGGAGTACAATCTGGAGGACTTTTGTAGAAATCACAACAGGCAGCAGTGCAACTAAAGAAAGTTAACAATGATTTTAAATCACTTCATAATTGCATTTCTATTTTTTTCACTATGAATTTTTATTTTTGCTTCCACCAGTTTTCCTTCTCATAGTCTTTTTCCTGCAATTTTTAATCGTTTTAAAAAATTAAGCTATCTTATAATTTAGCAATTTCTTAATTCATTTCTTTACATTAAGAAAGCCAATATTGACAATAGGAACATTATCTTATTTAGTTTTTCATTAATTTCTCGATAGACAGATGAGAATTAACTATAAATAAGGAAGTTTTTTATAATACTTAATTGTTTGTCATGCATTTTACATTAGAATTGCAAACTTTTAGTTTGCAAATTTAACACCCGATATAATCATTAAATAAACATTTTTATAACTAATTATATTTATTTATTTTATAAATATAATGTATTCAAACTTAACTTCTTTTCTTTTTTTTTGTTCAACCTCCGAAACCACCATTAAGGTATATCTTCAGAGGATGAGATGAATGAATTATATAGCATATGTGAAAAATGCTATGTCTGACCAGGATTCGAACCTGGGACTGCTGGATGAAAGGCCAAGACGCTACCACTTGCGCCACGGAGGCCGGCAATCTAACTTAACCTATACTCGATACCCTTGACTAATTAACACTAATGTTTTGAGAATTTATAAATAATAAATTCAATAATTATTGCAATTACTTATTATTTTAAAAAAAAATTAAAACATTATTGTTAATTAGTCAAAGTTAGCAAGTGAAGTGAGCGTGAGTTTGGTTAATTTTTAACAAAAATTATAAAAAATAATGCTGATATTTTTAATATGTAAAATATGTTAATGATCATATAACATTGAAAATATTTCAATTATAGGATCTTCATTTGTTTTAAAGGAGTTGCTAATACAGTTATCTAGCTAGTATGGCTTTGGATTATAAAAATTTCATCTTACAAACTTTAATTTTTAAATTATCACAAAACTTCATTCAAAAACATTGATTTTAAACTCATGTCTTCAATCAGACGCTATCACACTGTTGAGATTGTGTACAAGTATATTTGAATTATGAGCAGTCTTTCTTCCCATCTTTCCACTGTCTCACCTATACCCTACAAAAACTCACTGATTATTGATTCAAGTCTATCCAGTTGTTCTAAAGCATTACATTTGGTTTGTATAACACCATCATACATTTTCTTACAGTTAATAATTTTAAATAGAGATCAAATTTTAAAAAATTTATAAAAAAATTCACTTAACATAAAAAAGTTTATAAATCTCTAGTAATATTCATTATGATTATCTTAGAGTTTTGTAGCAATTCCTGCACAAAATATCATATGCCTTGTTCTATTATTTTATAATATTTAATAGGCATGGGTAGCTAAAATTGTATTATCAGCCTTCCGTGAACTGATGGTTAGAGGCTCTTAACCACAAGTTATAATTATCACTAATAGCCTTGTGGTAATCTTTGCTACCATTCTATTGTTGGGTTCTAATTAACAACATATCCTTATTGGTATTCCATATATTTAATAAGCTGCAAGAATACTTATTACTTGAACAAGGGGCACAGCTTCTGGCAACACCTACATCAAAAAGATGCACTAGATATTGGGAGATTTCTGGGTTACCAAATGAATCAATGAATGATTAAATTCACAGATTAACATTTACACACATTTACACATCTCTAACTTCATGGCTTAAATGTTCAGAATGTACGAAATATTAAAAGTAGACCTACCATGTTGAAACAATGTATAGTATAACACAGTTTCTCAACAGAATATATTATTTAAATAATAAGCTGATTACTATATAAGAGTAGATAACCGTTTTTTTCATGGCAAATTTAAGAAATCAAATTATCCAAAAACTAACAATTACCAGTCCCATAGATAAACAAAGTACTGAAAAAAGCATGTAACTCTTGCACTGTCATTTACTCTCTCTTTCTCTCTTTTTTTGTTTAGCCTCGGAACTACCATCAGGTACTAATTCAGAGGATATGTATGAATGTGAATGAAGTGCAGTCTCGTACAATCTCAGATCGACCACGCCTGAGAAGTGTGGTTAATTGAAACCCAACCACTTAGGAACACCAGTATTCATGATCTAGTATTCAAATCCATATAAAAACTACCTTTACTAGGATTTGAATATTAGAACTCTCAACTTCAAAATCAGCTGATTTGCGATGCCAAGTTAACCACTAGAACAGCCCGGTGTGCTTGCACTGTCATTTACATCACACGAAGCACACTACTAGCCATTTCAAGCAGTTGGAGTTCATCAATTCAATATTAGCTGAATTTATAATTTTATGGATCAGAGGAAAATACACAGACAAAACCCAAGAAAGATGTACAGAAGTGCAATATAGTGCAACAAACATAAATCAGGAATAATGAAGCACCATTTGAATTCACATTTATTGAAGTTTCAGTGTTGAAAGTATGTTGCGATCATTTTCTTTAGTTTTTAAGGCTTCTTTCTATCTTCATCATACAACCAATAATGCATATGAATGTCAGAAAACAAATCAATTACATTGACTTTATAAACAATCATATATTACTTCAAAAGAAAAAGATAGGGGCCCAACCATTAACAGATAAATATCTTCAATTATTACAAAAAAAACAACAGTTAACAGAACACACCGTTATTATTAAATATGATAATTACCACTGCACGTAAACATCTTACTAAGGTGTAATAATGATACTAGTATATAAGACTGGTTCAACATAAAAAATATATAACAAAAATTTAATTA
The DNA here is from genome assembly GCA_010016005.3 of Zanna intricata. Classification (NCBI taxonomy): domain Eukaryota; kingdom Metazoa; phylum Arthropoda; class Insecta; order Hemiptera; family Fulgoridae; genus Zanna; species Zanna intricata. The sequence continues at coordinate 23,163 of JAAAKQ030405775.1, forward strand.
AAATTCATATAAATCCACTAAAAAAATATTCAATGATTAATATTTTATTCTGCGAAACATTTAATTAAATCAAAATGATAAATTGGGAAAGACAGAATTAAGCTGGGTAAAAAATAGACAAAAAAGTAAAAATAATACAATATATATAGTTTCCAGGTATATCTAGCAACCTGTTGGAAATTTCACAAGATGGATAGTTTTAAATTACTCTTTACTTTGTAATAAACTTCTCTTTGTATAAAATGAAGTCCTACCTTTTCACACAATAATGAATGGCAACATAACAAGACATTTCTAAAGATAAATAATAAAGGCTTGATTATGCTCAATATAACAAAAGAGCTTGCTATTTTGATTGAACTAATCAGATATCACTTTCACTTCAGTAAAAATTGAAATCCTTATGGGCAATTTTATACCAAACTTTAATTACAAAACAAGCATTTACAAACTACTTACACTATAATAATAATATTAATAGAAAACTGACTCAAGATACTCACATTTTTAAATAAACACTAAATACTTGGGCACAATTTAACTGTATTGCATAACGTAAGTACATACAATAATATTTTTGATATTCACTGTTTCAGAATATCTGAAACTACTTGTACACGCTACTTATACAAGCTTAAAACACATATAACTAATTTTACATGAAATACAGAATAATTAGTTAAAATATCACCATAAACAAAGTAGCAAATCAAATCTCTTAATCTCAAAAAGTTAAATCACACTATTCATTCCAACAGTAACGTAACTACTATGCGCTATAACTAAACTAAATCCCGCCAATTTTGTCGTACACAACCACAATCCTTCAATAATATCAGCTGTGTCCATGGCAGCCAAACTAAAAATGTTAAACTATAAACCACGAACTTTTAATTAAACGACCACAAATAAATATTTTTAAAATTATAAAACAACTAGCTTTTAAAAAAATTGGAACTGCACTTATAGAAGATGTTTTAAATAATAATTACAATATTTATTGAAAATTGTTATTTTTATTTCTTTTACCTTCGGAACCACCATTAGGTATAACATCAGAGGATGAAGAATAATGATGTGTAGCGTGGAAAATGCCATACCCGACCGAGAGCAGACTTGGCATTTTTGATAACTTTTTTTTTTTTAGCCTCCGGGACCACTGTTAGATATTGCTTCAAAGGGTGGGATGAAGTGATAATTTTGTAGCGTCTGAAAATGCCAAGCCTGACCGGGATTCGAACCCGGGAACCCCGGATGAAAGGCCGAAACGCTACCACTTGCGCCACGGAGGCCGGCTTGTTGATAATTATTGAAGCGAAGCTTTTTAACGCAGGCTTCGGAATAGGAAGTCAACTGAGAAAATACGAGCATCAAATTTAATAACGCATTTCATTCAAGAATTATTTTCAAAGAATGATACTGTTACGCCTTTTTTAAGTTTTGAACATGTTCATATTTAATTAAATATTAACAATCACAGATTGGCTTTAACAGTTGACAGATTGGATTTCATTGTTAGTTCACATTATTAATTAAAGAAAATGTACCATTTTGTATATGTTATTTTGCACCATTAATAATTCATATAATACTGCGTAGGAAGCTTCGCTTCTATCACAATGTGCCCACGCACCAACGTACTAGTTTTAATTATTTAATATAAATTAATATTGTCAATAGTAGGAAATAAAATAGTTATTTCAGTACCAGACAAATCTAAAATATCATAATCATAAAGAATACTTTAAAAACCAATAGCTTAGTTTGCTGGTGGTGGAATTTCTGTGTTATCTGACTCTCTTTTATCTGTTTAACCTCCGGAACTACCTTTAAGGTATTACTTCAGAGGATGATGTGTATGAATGTGAATGAAGTGTAGTCTTGTACAATCTCAGGTCGACCACTC
>JAAAKQ030405886.1:0-25066 GCA_010016005.3 Zanna intricata
GTTGGGTTTCAATTAACCACACTTCTCAGGAGTGGTCGACCTGATATTGTACAAGACTACATACACTTCATTCACATTCATACACATCATCCTCATTCATCCTCTAAAGTAATAACTTAATGGTAGTTCTGGAGGCTAAACAGATAAAAGAGAGAAGATAAACTGAACTGGACAGTGGAGAGAACTAGTCAGTGTGCTCGATGTAGCACAAGCAATAACATTTCAAATGCAATGCAGCAAGCTATGATGCACATTGACCTGTACAGAGAGAGAAGAAAACGACCTGTAGCTGTAAATGAAATGCACTTGAGATTAAGTCAAACACCAGTGCACGCACAAAAATATGCAGCTGATAAAGGATGCCAAAATATTCATAGTCAAGAAATATTACGCACATGACAACACATTGATCAAAGGAGTATAAGAAAAATTCCATGCAGAATTCAAGAGAGATCCACCTGCCAAGTCATCCATACATGAGCTCATAATGAAGTTTGAGCGAACTGGATCTGTGCTTAATAAGAAGCATATTAATACCCACCTATGAAATGGACCGAGATGCAAAAGGAAGATATTCGCCAACGAACAACATGCCAGCACATCCTAAAGGACCTGAACCTGAAGCCATTATAGATCATGGTTTTACAAGAATTAAAGCCTACATACCATGATAAAAGTTATGGTACTACACATTGGCTACTGGAGGAAATTGAAAGTGCTTTACTTGATTCAAACCTCTATTTCATGATGGAAGAGGTATGTTCCACCTCAGTGGTTATGTTAATTCGCAAAATTTGGCTATGTTGATATTGGTCTGTTGAAAACTCACAACAAATATTCTACTGCGTGATGTAAAGACTGGTGTTTGATCCAATATGTCAGGAATGAGAATTACTGGACTCATTTTCTTCAGAGACACAGCGAATTCAGTGCATTGCATTACCGACATCATCTAGCCCTTTGTAGAGCAACTGATACCAGATGAACAATGCTTTGTATATTACCAGCAGGAAAGCCTGATAACACATGCTTCCTTGGAAGTAGCATTTGAAGCAATACCTTCAGTCACATCCAGTGGTATACACACTCACATTCAGTGGTGTACACATTCAATTGTGTACAAGTGACATTTGTCAGCTAGAAATCGTCATATTCAATTTGGTCCATGTTCATTGTAAATAAATTTTCTTAATAATCAATGGATGAAGCGTTACTTGATGAAAGTCTGTATTAACAAAAGAAAGATAAACAATAATTGTTTTTTGATTCTCACTAAATTATTAAAAAACCACAATACCAGCTGTTTCAGTACACAATACCTTCCTCAAATGTTATGTATACCTTTATTTATACTTAAAGGTATACTTTATGCATACCTTTAATAATACTTTAAGGTATTGTGTATAGTTGTTAGTAATTTTCTTTTTTTTTATAATTTTGTGAAAATCAAATAACCTTTTTTTCTTTTGTTAAATCAAGGTTTTCACTTGACAGTACTGTCTTGAAGGATCTATGGCTTCCACAGTCACCTGATCTATCCAGTTGTGATGTTTATTTATGGGGCAACATGAAGAGTAAGGTTAACAAAAACAATCTACAAATTTTGATGTACTGCAACAGAATACCACAAATATCCAGTGGAATGAGTTACAGCAAGTTTCATCGAACATTAACGTGATACACCAGAACAAACTACTCCTGGACCAGTCAACATTTCCAGTAGAAGCTGTAGAGATGAAGGAACCCAAGTAAATTTTTATATTTTGTTTACTTGTATAATATCACATTACAATTCATGTATTCTTCGCTTGATTTGGGTTCAGTTTATCTTAGGCCATTACATGCAATTTACTCAAAAAATTTATAAGAAAACTAACATTTTAAATGAATAACTCAAGTCAAATTTCTTATAATATTTAGTAGCTGTGTAATATGAGAGTTCTTAACTTTTTTAAAAAATATATTATGTACAATTGTACTTTGCTATTTGCAGTATTATCGAACACACAAATAATTTTACGTAAATGCATAAAATTAACATAACTTATACTGAATAACTGAATAGTTCTGTTTACCAAACACTTCTAGTAATAACTAATAGGAACACATCCAACATTTTAAATTTGCATGATTTAACAATTAAATATTAGCATATGTTTTCAACAAATGGTATACTGCAATATATACAGCAGTCAAGAGAGAATAATAATTATCATCAATTTTTACTTAAAATATTTTACTGGAACTTCTTGAACCATGTTATTTACTGAAATTTATATTTTTAACACTTTTATTATGCTTAGTTGTATTTTTGTAAATTGGTGAGCTTTCTATACTCATTTTAAAATATTAATTATTACTGCTGTACTGCATTAATATTAATTATTTTAATGTAATTTTTCAATATTTTTTTTTATCATTTAGACTATTTATCTTGATATTTTACTGTAATTCTTAAAAGGATTAAATTTAATATTTGTTAAAATTAAATTTATTGCTACTGAATATGTCTTCAAGCATACTGTTTTCAATTTTTTTAGCACACACATTATCAGATTTTTTTTGCATTTAGTTTCGTTAAATTTGGTTTTTTTATGTTACTTGAATTAACCTTTTTTTTTTAGCCGTCTAATCTACCACATCTTTTCCTTGTGTCCTTGTGTCCAGCCATTTGCTGTTTTATCTGTCACAGTGTTCAGTAGAATACTTGTCTTGTCAATTAATGAAAATGTTAAAACACAAAGCAAGAAACTGCTTTATCAAATTAAAGAACATGAAATCTGAATCAAACTTTAGTTTTTTTTGTTTCAAAACTATACTTGTTTTGAAATATCAACAACAAAAACTAAAAATAAAGCTAACATTTTTTTTGGGGATATCTGAAACATATTTCTTACAAAAACCAAACCCATACTCATTAATGAACTGAGAAGATGTATAACGGATGAAGCTGCTATCTCCTGAAGTTTATATATAGTGAACTAGTTTTATATACAGATTTCACTTGAGATTAGCATGCTGCCAACATGTAGAAAGAAAGCATTTTGAAAGATGAGCTGCCAAAATTAAATTTATTATATAATTTAGAGATGAAACATTTATGTAAAACTTTTAAAAGTAACTATTTTCATGTATTGGTTCAAATTAATAATATCAGTTGATTTATAGAAATATGCCACAATAATGTTGCACAGTATCTGTAACTGTGTATACTTTATAAAATGTTAAAAATATGGTTTTAATAATGTTCAACTAGTTTTAAAGTATTACAGTATTGCAATGCATTAGTGAAAGTAATCCGAAGGCAAAATTGCAGTTAAAAAATTCCATCAATATTTCCATCAAATTGTGTTTCCTCAATCCACATCTTGTGCAAAATTTTAATTTTTTGTTTGCTGATATCTAAAAAAATATAAGTATTTGTAATGAAAAATGGGTTTTACTATTTTACTCTTTTGAAATTTTACACAAAAATCACATTTTCACTTGATCAGCTTGCTATTTAAACCTTTCATCTTTTAATTAAGAATTTTGTGGTCACCATTTCGGTTTCAAATGTAAAAATTTAATTTTTTTCATATTGTTTTGCTTGTCCCACTAAGCTTTAAAAACAACTTATCACACGACCGTATGTACCATTTGGAATTTTTTAGTCATCCTGTCCCCTTCCTCATCCTGAAAACCAAAACTCTAAATTGTGGCTTACTGAGTTAGTATATCTTATCAGAGAAGATTTCCAAAATTAAAGGGGAGCACACAACTGTAGTTCTAGTGAAACAGACATATTGATGGCCACCATTTTGGATTGGGCAATCAGAATTTAGTTTTAATTGTATAATTTTTCTTGTCTCATTGAGCTCTCTTTAAAATTATATACCGAATAACCATTGATCCCATTTGAAATTTTGGAGTCCCTCCTATCCTTCCATCGCCCAAAGATCACAGTGGAATATATGTTCATTGAAATAGCTCCATGGAACAAGGAAGAACTGTGCAAACCACAATTAATTACCTAAATTATAAAAAAGTTAGAGAGGGGAGTAAGTTACTTTTCAGCCACCCAGTATATCCATTTATAGAACAAAAAACACTTCAAAGCACTTGAAGTGTTTTTGTTCTGTAGTGTTAAAAAAAAAAAAAAAAAAGAGAGAGAGAGAGAGAGAGAGAGAGAGAGAGAGAGACTGTTATTAAAAAAAATCATCTTGGCAATACAGACATCTAAAAAAAAACTCTTTATCCATGAAGCATTAAACAAATTGTGGAAACAGTAATTAAACCTTAGAATCCTGTTTTATAATAAAAAATACCGCATCAGTTAGTGCAGTATTATTCTACTACATTAAAGACAGTGCCATAGTATGGTATTGTATAACAATTATAATTTACAATAGCGTAGTATATATATAGATGTGCACTAGCTTAGTGTTTGTCATTTCAATAAAATCTGTTATTTTTTAATAGCTAGAAACATGTCACCAGATTTTCTGAAGCTTGATATAGTGAGTGAGGATGGTACATTTATAAAATAAATAAAAATGTTAAATTATATCAGATCCTTAAAGAAGGAATATTAAATTTAAAATACAGTAACAAAAGTAAACCGCTACAAAATTTTATGGATAAGAATGGTCAAGCTTGCAGTACTTCTCATGAATTTATTATGGATACTTTGAAAAGTTTATTTTGCAATAAACAGTTACAAACCAAATGATTACAATAATATTTTACAACTGTCTACATTTGAGGACCGAACAAATCATCGTACAAAAACACTGCTAATGCCGTCAAATTATAAAATAAGGAGGTGTAGTAATCAAAAATCCAAGTGACCAGTAAACATCAGCAGTGCTAAGTTTGGTAAGAATTAGGAAATATAATTTTTTTGTGTTTATATGCAAATACGGCATGCGTATACTCATTCAAAGAGATACAAATTATAAGCAAATTTTACACAATTAATTTTTACCATACAAGCAAATTTTAATCACAACCTCTATCGACAGATTCAAAATATATGAAATTTATAAATGCAATAAAAATGAGACAAATAATAAGATATAGTGGAATACAATACTTCACTAAATTTTAAAGGATTTCATAAGCAAATCATCAACTACACCTGCCGTCAATAAACCATAATTTATCTGCAAACAAACCGAATAAGAGCTATAAAGTACAATTCAAAATTTATGAAACATTCTTTAAAAGCGAGTCATTTTATTTAAACTTATCTTTTTTTTAACTATATTTATTTACATTTCTAGTCAGCAACATCTTTAAATGAAAGTAGGGTATAATTAATGATTTTTTTTTGTAAATATTTATGAAAACACAATTAAACATAAAAAAAATGATCAAACTTTATACAACTAAATTAAATTTCTTGTTTTTTAACTGGAGTTAACAGTCATTCCGTTGGGAATGATTGCAGTGCACTTTACTGATTTTTAGCAACTAGTTTTTATGTAGGCCAATATTGTAATAGGTGTACCTACCTATTAATAACTTTTGAACAAGTTACTCGATACTTTTCCATCTACCACTTCTCTCATACTTTTTTAATAATTGTCTATCAGTATCATTTTATCTTTGGTAAAGTTGCAGATATAACATAATTTAGACAGATTGTTTAATAAATATAATATCAGTGTTTGTCTTGATTTCATTCATATGTTTGTAAACAAATACTAGCATATAGTCAGGGTTAAATGTTTATCTTATATGTATGAGCCTGTTCAAAAAAATTGTTCATCTAAAAAATTATACCATGACAACTTTATCTAGTTAGGAAAAATTATTATGATTAAAAAAGACTATGTATTGTAACTGAATGAAATGATTTTAAAATATTAGCCTAAACTCTTCTTTATTTAAACAAACAAGATCGGGTTACAAAAAAATGTATAATCTCTGTTTAAAGAAACTAAACAAAATCAAATATTAAGAAATATAATATTGCAGAAAACAAGAAGTTAATACAGTTATATAACATTGTATAGTATATGGGTTATGCGACCTGCTACACACAACAGCAATGCTTTTAACATATACAGTATACATTAAATTTCAGTAGGATTTAATGTAATATAATACCGCACAAATATAAAGATTATATTACAAATACAATGAGTACAAGAATCAAGGTACAAGCAAACAACTGACCCGAACCGTAGGGTATCCTAAGTAGTAAGACTACTAAGCAAAATGAAATAATTTAAACAACTTACACATCAAGCAAAACAATATGTGCGTGAAATGGAGGCCAAATAAAATTAAGAAAAAGTCAATGATAAGTGTAAGTTATACTTAATTTGAAATAAAATCTTAAAAAGATGTAATAAAAATTAAACTGCTCTACTTAAAGATAAATATTAATAAAATATATTAAAAAGAAATCATGAAGTTAGCACCCGACAAAAAAAAATGTTAAATTTACTAATCTTTATTTTGGTAATTTTTGTGAATAACATGATAGTCCTTTTGGAATTCCTTTATTTAATCGGTTACACTGTTACTGTAAACTAACCAAAATTTAAAATAATCACATAATATTTTTAAATTAGCAATTAATTTTACTCAAATTGGAAGTCCTTTCTCAGTGACCTTTAATGTGTGAACAAATTTTAAGCCAAAGTAAAAAAATTATTGACAACTTCTAACTTTCTGCGTTAAGAAACCTATAAAATAAATTAAATGAAAAAAAATTATTGCGGATAAAATATAGAATTATACATAAACTTTAATGAAGTTTAGCGATAATGTTTAAGAAATAATCTTTGATAATCGGGCGGGAAATTAAAAACAATTAGTAATAAAATGATAAATAATATTCTTCACAGAGATTATTTATATTTTGAAATAAAAATAAATTCTTTATCCAACATTTCATTAAAAAAAGCTGTACGCCTTTTGGTAAATAATCACTATAAAAGATTGTCGTTGGAGGTTGAGATTAATTTTTTATTCCTCTGTTCGGGTTAGGTTACACTAGCGGCTTAAGAAGTGTATAAATTAGTGTAATCAAAGTAAAATATATTTTAATAAATAAATATACCACATAAATTACTAATGTTTTAAAATACTATGGAATTAATAAGTACATGTTTTAAATATTAACATTTGTTTTTGCTGATTAAATATGATTTTTTTTTTTTAAATCACTTTTTGAAATTAGATTACATTAACTCACCCAAATTTGCTGATTCAGCTCCTGCCATTCATGTATCAATTCAGTTTGCATTCTTATTACTCGTCGGTTAGTTTCGACTAGTTTAGGATCTTTATACAATGTCAATTTCCTATACATTTTTTCGAAAAATAATCACAGAAACAGACCAATATATTATTCCCGCCTATGACACTTGTTACTATGCTCAATCATGAGTTGTACCGTAGTGCGCTCTAGCAGAATTCAGTGGAACTACGCTTACCATCTTGGTAGATAAAGCATAGCCTCAAACAAGGTCCAACGAAATTTTAAGAAGCTAAAAGCAGAGAGAAATTAACTATTTTCTATACCTAAGAGTAAGCTTAAGTGATATTGCGTGTTTTTTTACCATAAAATGGAAAATGAAATTAATGTCAAACTAAGGAGACAAAAGATGGTATACAGTTGTACAACGAATAAATTATGAAAAAAAAAAAAAACAGAATACGACTGAAACTTGTTGCATGCCCTGTTGCATGCTTTTAATAATAGAAACGATTTGCGAAACCCAGTTTCAGTTAAGCGTAAATTAAATTTTCCACATAAACTAGTTTCAGAAAAATACTACCAATACGACATTTTCATTACATTATTTTTTTTATTCTATTCTGTTATTTTTAATAGGTTCTTTGGATCTGATAACATACATGAGTAATAATCATGAGAACAACTTTTTTCGGGCAGATCTTTTGAAACTGCTCAATTTTTTTTGTACAACTACGTCTTTTCTAAATTAAGACTAACTTAACTACTGACTAAGACTAACTTAATAAACTGAAGTAAACTTTTGTTGATCTGATTTGGCGAAAGATCTTGGTAGGTTCGTTCTGAGGTGTTGAAAATAACAAGTTGTTAATAACTTATATTAATATAAGTTAAGAAGTTGGAAACGTGGAAATAACTTTAGCACTATTATTAATAATTGTTCAATACCAGTGAAAACCCTGTCAAAATTTTGATTTTTTTGGCCTGCATTTCTTTTTGTTCATACCTAAGCTCTGTTCTGCTAGAGTAAAAATTATAATCAACACCTGGAATACATTATCATGAACTTTGAAAAAAGAAGTTTTCCAACTTTTATTTACTGTTTTATGTATTTAAGATAAAGTTTTTCTAAAAGTATAAAATTAGAAAAACACATAAGTTTTTTTACATTTTATTTACTTGTTTTAAAATAAGTGGAATTTTTAAAATAAATGTTTTATGTCGGTTAATAGTATATGTTCATGTAATAGAAACACTTTTACTCTTCATTATCAGAATTATTAAAGTACATGAATCTATTAATGTGCTTCAATGTTTTTACCTAAATGGTGGATACATGAAATTATACCAAAACAGTCGTAGAAATGAAAAAATCTGGTTTTGTACATTAATAATATGAATTTTTGAAATTATCATTATAAGTAACATAATTATTTCTTTGCAAATTTGAAGATTTTATTTATTGTAGTCATTTGAACAAAGAAATTCAGTTAATGATGATACACATTACTATTTATTCACTATCAAACCACTAATATTTTTTCTAGAACAAACTTTTATAAAAAATAATAATTTTTTGTAAATTTCTTTAAATTTTGTTTCACATTTAACTTTATAAAAATACGAGTCCTAAACATTCTTCTAATTAGTATTTCTAGATAATCAGAGATATGGAAGTCCTATAAATTATTTTAATATTTTACAATTAAAAAGTCTTTATGACTGCACTGTATTTCTAAAGAAAGGACACTAAAGGAACTAGTAAAAGAACTGCATATTAGAGAGTTTATAAATTTTGTGTGGTAAAGAATAAAAAATGGTTGAAAACTGAAATTAAAATTTTGCTTTCCCTTTCAGTCAAACTGAAAAATTACCTGTTTATGTTACTATTGTTTGCTTCGAATTGTTTTTGATGTTGATTTTGAAGTTAGTTGCGTTTTTCTGTGTGGAGAAAACAAATTGTGTTACTATGATAGGTTTTTTTTAATTATTTGAATTCTGCATATTTGTCAAGGTCATGGTTTTATTGTGTATCAATATTCTTTACATATTACTTAAAAATTTGTGTATGCTCCATTCCTGTTTTTTTTTTTTTTTTAATTTTTTTTATTAAGTATTTGTCAGCAGGACCTCCTCTGAATTTTTTTTATGCACAATTAATCTTCATGACACATTCATACTATGCTTTATTTATTGATCTTTTTCATGCCCGTATATCTATTAATTCCAATACACAATATCAGGCTCTTTATCAAGATTTGCGCAGTTGTGGATTACAATGTAGTCTGGAAAATTTTTACATATTAATGGATAAGTTTTGTATTTTTAACAGATGTTATGCAGTTATGTACTGTAAACAATTAGTATCTATTTTGGAAAGATTAGGAGGTCTAGATTTACTTAACATTCACTTCAACTATTTCTTTCATTGGCAATCATCAGAGAGGAAAATAGCTATTATGAGGTATAAAATGAGACCAAAATCTCATTCATTCCCATCTTCTGTATTTCTTAACTCCATCTAGCAACTTCACATCATTCATGCACATATCTTCTTGCACGTTTTTCTTTATTAGTATTATAACTTTTACTTAGTACTATTTTTTACTTATTATGTTTTTGTTATTCTGAATTAAAATAGTCAAAGATCTTATATAGAATGTTACTAAATACCAAGTTTCTTCTTGGTTTTCTTGCTTAAAATCTAATTTTAGCTGTATAGAGAATAACTGGTCTGACAACTGCATTCTAGTCAGCACATAAGAAGCTAGTATTTCCTGATAGGCTAATGTTTTGAACTAGTTTGAATATATACTCTGGCATAAAGTGTTTTTCCTTCAGAGATTAAATAACTAGCTGAGAACAGAAATAGGATTCCTAAAAGACAACTTCACAAATCCCAGAATTTGTACGCTGTAAATTATGCTACAGAAATTTTTGTTTTATCATTTAAAGTATGGTTTTTATTTTATTTTAATATTTCAACTTTGGGCATCTACATTTGTACATTAATAAAAAGAAAATGTAATTCCAAATGTGCAAAAGTTTTTTCAGGTGGATAAAATAATTTTAAAAAATTCCAGACTTTTGCTGGGTTTGAACCTGAAAAGCTCTTCAAGTAGCCATCATGTGTAATTACTACACAAACTGGCAGACAGCCTTGTTTATTTTACACTATCTGTCCATTTTTGTATTTGTTTGTTTAGTAGGTACAAAGTGAAACATAATTCAGTGAGTAGTTTTTCTTTTAATGATGACAAAAAATCATGCCTGGAAATTGATAAGCCTGAATCAGTTGATACAAAGTCACTATCTCAACTGGTCAGCCAGTTATATATGAAACCAATATTTGAGTTAAATACCTTTTATTGGAATTAAATTGAAATGATAGTTAAAAACTACAAACAATATGATACAATATCTATTAGGGTGATAATGTTTAGAGTAAAAATTCAAAAGTTAAATTATTGGTTTCAAGACATTTTATTCTGGTAATTACACAAAAACAATAAGACATGAAAATGGTTAGAAACAGTTTATGGGAATATTTCTTCCACAATGTTTGTGATATAACATGTACAATAATTTAGGTATAGAAGGATACAGGAATTGCTTATTTCATTTTTTTTTTTAGCATCTAGATTTCTTTCTTTCTTTCTTTATATCTAAACTGTTATTTTTCAACTTAGACTGTGAATGTAATTTTAAATAGCACATTGCTGAATCGTGCAACTGAATGCTTGTTAATTGTACAAAAAATAATCCAAGAAAGCAATTTTATTAACTGGTAAATTGTGTTATTCAGTTCATTCAGGTAATTAATTATAATTGATGCTTGATAAATAATCATTAAAAGAGGCATATCTAAAACTCTGTTTAAAAAAAAAATATATATATTCTTTGTCAATTCTTCTTTAAATTTAAACTTTTTGAAAGTAGTGAAAAATTAAAAATTCAAGTTACTAACTCGTAATTTAGCACAAACTTCCAAAAAATTAAAATTTAAGAAAGTATTAAAAACATTATGTTTTTAAGATTTAAAGAACATTTTATTTATAAAGTAATGTTTTTTTTTTTTTTTTTTTTTTTTTTGTTAAGTTTATTTCTTTTAAAGTTTCTTTAGTTCATTAAAGAACAAAAAGCTTATCTGCCTAAAAAAATATGCTTACTAAATATATCTCCTAAATGAAAAAGAAGCTGTTCTCAAGAAACACTGAGGCAAAAAATCTGCATCTTGTTAATGTAATTAAAGGAGTGGAAAACACTTTTAGTTTTTGACTAATTATCTTGGAAGTTTCACATAAAAAGTTGTGAATATTAGATTGATACCAGGGTATTTTTGTATATTAGGCACGTGATAATGATAAAAGCATGTAAAAATATAACATTTGTCTTTAGTACTTAATGTAATTTCTTATTTTTAAAATCAAGTTATGTAAATATATGTGTATAATTGGATCACCAAAGGAATTTACTATAAAAAATAAAAAAAGTGTGTTAATACTAGTAATTTCTTTTACTGGTCAGTCATTTTTTATATATTCAAGCTGATCATACATAAAAAATAAAATAAGGGTCGAGTTTAGCCCTCTTGTTTTTTTAATCTGTTAAAAATGAAATAATTTAACTGTTACTTTTTGAAAGAGTTTAAAAAAATAATAAAATTAAAACTACATAGAAATTGGAGAATAATGCCATAAAATTTGAAAAAATGAGTTGTTAAAAAACTTCAAGAAATTTCATTAATATTAGATGAATTTTCATAAAAACTAACTTGCAAGTTTCTTTTATTCTCAGTGGCAGATTTACGTAGAAGCAAAAGAAGCAATTGCTTGGGGCCCCGCTTGGATAAGCGCCCCCAAACACTGGAGTTGTTTTTTTTTTCCATTAACATTTCAATTTTAAGTTCCTTAAGAAATTTTAATTAAACTGTAAATATTTATGTGTGTAATGTGTAAATATATCTATTAATGAAATTAAAATTGTCTTCATTTTATATTTTTGAGAAAAAAAATTTGGGGGGGCCCGAAAAATGTGAGTTGCTTGGGGCCCCCTCAGAGGTAAATCCGGCACTGTATATTCTCTTGAGTGAAACAAATCTGAAATTTTAGTTGAGTAATAAAATTAACAGAGTTATTATTATTATTATTATTAAAAAGTAAAATAAATAAATAAGTCATGCGATATAACAGCAATTATCATATAATTTGAAATGTAGCTTTTGATGATAAATATTAGATTTAAAATAAATGTTTAAAATTTTGTTCAGTCGTAGATTAAGTGAAATTTAATTTTTACAACAAATTGATTAATTGATATATTAAAAAATGTATTGTTTATTATTTTAATTTTTTTAATTTATAGATTCACAAAAAAGTTAATATTATGGTATTAAAAGTTCAGTAATTAAAAATTAGTTTTTCTATCTTAAATCATAATTATTACTACGTACCATCATGAATAAAATAAAGTAACAAGTAAGATCTTAATTGTGATATTTCATGTACTAAACAAAAGAAGTTTGTTTTGGTATTGTGTATCATGTTGTGAAGATTTCATTGCATGTGAAACAGGTTATGTTTGTTATTGCATGATAGTCAGGCATTTATCTGTAGTGTTTGCAGAGATTTATAACAACCACTGGAATGAATGCAAAAGGAAAGGATAAGATTGGGCTAACTAACTCTTGAGACCTACATTATTAAAATGAAACTAGTTTTAGAATTTTAACAAGATGGCATTGGATTAATTTCTCTTGCAAATATATAGTTAACTTATTCTCATTCTTGGGTTACAATTAATTGATTATATATAAATTCCAAAATAAGGAGGTAACAGTTTTGACTGGGTTTAATAAAGTAGCTTTCGTGTCAGCTATTTACTATATTATTTTTGTAAACATTGTGTTATTTATTCTCCTTTTTACATCACTATTCATGGCTCAATAATACACAAGGGAAGTTGTAAAAATATTGTAATGTAAAATTAAATAACGTATATGGAACAGATCTTAGACTGATTGTAGTACATTTTATTCTAAGGTAAAAGTTTTAAAAACTTAAATTAGTCGGAAGTAGCTTTCACTCTAAATATACAGATTACCTTCAAATAGATGTGTTACTTGTGTTTGGATTATGTTTTAAAAAATCTTATTATTTGTGATGAGTTCAAAGAGTGTGTTTCAATTTTAATTGTGTTTGTTCATTCAGAATGTTGTTTTTATTATTCACTTATTTTTGAGTTGCTTTAACACATTAGGATACTTCTTTTCAAACACATCACAAACAACAAAAATCCTTCAAAACCAAATTCAAACATCAGCATTATATTTAAGGACATGGTAATATTCAGCACTCTTAGAAGTAGTGATAAAAAAAAGAGCTCAGGTGAAAGCTATTTCCACTTAGAAATAGTTTTCAAAATTTATATAACTCAAACGAATAAATATGTCTCTTACAGCAGACCATCAGCATCTGAAATGTGTTTTTGTGGATTTAGAAGATGAATCATAATTTATATATTTTTCAACATTTAAACTACATTATGACATGGCAATGAAAAGATTTATATTTATTAGTAAAGGATTCATGGAATTAAATGTTTTGTAAGTGAAATCTTTTCAAATGGTAGTTATTTATTTATTATTTTGTCTGTTTAGCCTCCGGAACTACCGTTAAGGTATTACTTCAGAGGATGAATGAGGATGATGAGTATGAATGTGAATGAAGTGTAGTCTTGTACAATCTCAGGCTGACCACTCCTGAGAAGTGTGGTTAATTGAAACCCAACCACCATAGAACACTGGTATCCACGATCTAGTATTCAGATCCGTATACTAGATAGGCTAAACAGACAAAAAAAAAAAAAAAAAAAAAAAAATTGTTGTTATTAACTATTTATACACAATGTTTTTACAAATTATTGACAATTAAAAAAATAGTTTGAGAAGGTTTTTTTTTCGTTTTGAAAACTTAATTTTTTTTTACAGTATTTTTAATTGTGTGTTGCCTAATGAAGCATTTTATTAATAAAAAATTGGTCATTATAATTAACATTTTAAATAAATTTCTTTTATATCTATGCTTCTTAAATCATTTTTTTATATTGTATGAATTTTTCTAATTGTGGACAGGAGGAAAATGATATTACTCAAAATTTTGACCATTTAAAATGCGTACATTAAAAAAAAATCTTTTAAATAAAATTTAGAGACATCTAAGAATTAGGCTGAGTTAAAATACTTAAAACTAAATTTCAGTCAAAAAAATTACAGTTTGTTATATTTCAAATTACATTAAGTTTATGAATGGATGTTACTTTCCTTCAATTTCCTCAAACAGAAGGAAGGAATCCATTTTTATGATAGAGTGAATTTTCATAGGGAAACTAAAAAAAAGGTGATATTTTATAAAAAATTTCAATTTTATCTTAATGCAATAGAAGAATATTAATAGAACACTGTATATGGCACTTTAACTACAATTTAAATAAAGTCTAATATTCTTGAATCAAGTATTTAGTGATATCAAACTCTTTTTCTTGATTCTGGATATAAAACTTTCTACATAATGTTGTGAAAGAAATTGATAAAAAAAAATAACATTCAGTGTTCAGTGATGAAAAAATAACAGTATAACTACTATTAGAAGTCATAAGTAGATTTCTTCTTCCTCTTTTTTATGACATATATTTTATATACATTTATTAACACAGTTTATTAAAGTTGAACTGCAATTTGGAGTTTTCCCATACTCTCATATTTTGTTAATATCACATTTTTTTACAATCATTTATGTAGGAAGTTCTTGTGGTTGACTTAACTCATTTATAAATATTATTTTTTCAGAGAGATTTGTAATTTTATATTATACTGATCATTTCAGGAATAGTTAGGTGTGTTATTCCATGGGTAAAAAATCCCACCGTTTGTCTGGATAGATGAAATAGAGAGAAACAATCATGGTGAACAGTGTCTTTAGATGAACAGTGTTACAAAATACACAATTAAAAAAAAGGTTAAGTTCATATAATATATAAAAATGATAAATGTATTAAGTAATATTAAATTAAATGTGTAAATATAATAAAAAAAAATTAGTATAAAGCAATTTAGAAGCCCTTAATAAACATTATTTGAGCACAAATAAATTGTAATGTGAGATCTTATAAAATAATTAAATTACATTGTTCAGTGTTAACAGTGATGTTATTTATGAGCTTAGTACACTTTTTTCTTTCAATATTTTTAGTTTTATGCTAAACAAATACATTCATCAGTATTTATACATACTGAATGTATAAATGTGTGTGTGTCTACATGGAGCTAATACATACATGAGGCTAACATGTTAATTTTTCCAAGATAAAAATTTTATGTTAAGCAATTCATTTTATAATTAGCACAATTTTAATGAGTTATTTATTAATTAACTCATTGCATATTTGAAAGTAATTATGAACACAATTGAAAAATTTCATTATCTGTTAGTTACTTATCCTAAGTGTAATGGTGTGAGCAACTTCACACAAGTCATGAGTTACTCTTGAAAAAATGACATAATTTAAGAATAAAAACCATTCCTTACCAGAAAAATAAAGGAGTGGAGTTCATTATGTCGTTTACCTGCATGTTTTTTTACTAAGCCAAATATACTGTTATGCATTGGTGTGCCAAGTGCACTGAATTGTTAAAGATATTCAGTTTTACAAGTGATGTACTTTAATTCAGGAGGACTTATGAACACCCACAATATTTAATGAACATCATTTTACTTAGAAAAAGTAACTCTCGATTAGTGCTACTTGTACTTCAGTGCTTTACATACTGTAGACGAGAACAAGTATAACACTGACTTTATCTGACTGAACTGCTTTTATGTGGTGTTATTACTGCTAGATGAAAACTGTCTGATGAAATGCTGTACAAATAGAGTAAAACAAAATTATAACAGTGTCTCTAACTGTTTTTGTTATTACTAACGTCCAATTCATTTAAGTATTATTATGTTGAAAGTTTTGTATTCACAATGTTTAATAAAAATAATGAAAAGTATTTAATTAATAAATAATATTTTGAACAACTATAATCTATTTTATGATAGCAACTCATCCATTGGTATTATTATTATAATATTACTGATTCTATTCTGTTACCATTATTTAGTATGATAAAGTAGTCTAAATGAAAATGGGTAGACTTTAAGCAGTACTCAAACCTTACTTATGAGTAAAAAGGTTTTTTAAGTTAAAGATTAAAAAAATTATTTTTCTTCTAAAAAGAAAAATATTTCTTTTTTACAAATCTTTCCATTAAAGGTCTTAATGTTTATAATAAGCATTTTAATTAAATTTGAAAAAAATAATACAAATTTTAAAATATTTTACTATAAATTTGTTAAGTTAACTCTGATAAAATAACATAATATTTATATTAGAGTTGAAATATGAAATATTTTTAACTTTTCGTTTATGGTTTTGATGTAAGCCTTAAATTGAATTAAATTTTTATTAAAAAGTAGAACTGAACTTAAATTTAATTATTAATAGGTAAAAAATAGCATAAATTACATATATATAAAAACAGACCATACAAAAAAAAAATGCAACACTCATCTATTAATGAATGCAACCAAGTTAATAGTACATGTGAAAGTAAGGATAGACCCAGGGCTATATTCGTTCCTTAAGGACAGTAGCTCACAGTCATAGTACCATATTTATTTGGGTACAGTCAACTGGTAAAGTACAATTCGTAATGCTAAAAATTAGTGATGCCATTCCTATTGTGAAAAAATCCATTGAATACTGTACAACTCAGTAAAAGGAAACTTATTTCAGATTACTATAATTTTTTCTTTTAAATTATTATTATTTTTTATTTGAAATTAATGCTAAAACCACCTTCATTAAAAATCTGAGCTGTTATAAATTTTGAATGAATTTGATTTTAAAGAATTTTAATTGTAAATAATTGACAGTCGACAAAAAATGAAACTGTATGATTTTATTATTTAAAAAAAAATAGGTGTTATCCATGAATTTTCTGGATAAATTTTGATTAGGGTTAAAATTAAAATTTAAAAGTTGTATCTATTGAAATGTATTTCATGTTTATAAAATTTTAATTAATAAAATTTGTTATTCCTCTCTTTATTTCTAATTTCTGTATTCCTTGAATTTATAATTAGTTTTTAAATAAGCTCGAATTATTCATAGATATGATAATTTGTGTATAAACCCTAAAATTAATTTTCAATGCCAAACTTTTAGATATGCAAATTTACAATGATAACATAATACTTTAAAATTTAGGCTACTAAGCCTTTGTGAATGTGTGTGTATAAAAACTTTTTATTTTTTATTAGTTTATTGTTTTCTCATTCTCTAACACCATTTATCTTTTTATAAATGACAAACTAGAACAAATTTATATTTTTTATGTTTTAGAAATTCATACTATAATGCTTTCAGTCAACTTTACACAATCATCTTCAGAGAGTGGCACAATCATTTTTACTGTAGCGCCAGCTAATCTTATTGTTAGCAATTTTTTTAAAGTTAGATTTACATTCAGTTTATTTTGTGCACTGTGTTTGCATAAGACAGTGAGGCTGGAGAAATCGCATACCACCTGCGGATGGCTTCAATGAAATAATGGCAGAGCTGCTTGTTTGCTCGATTGGGGTTAGCGTGAAAACAATCACGTGCATGTTTAAGAAGTTACTGTTTGGAGGATAATTTCTGGTGTGTTGGAAGAGAAGCATATTGTTAAATTGTTGTTTAAAGGAGGCGACAAGGATCCCATTGTTACTTTGCTGTATAGGCCCGTGACATTGCTGCTGGTTACTCATAAGGTCTTCGTAAAGCTTTTGTAAGTGCATGTAAATGAGAGGCTGATCTCACAAATCTTATTGATGGAAAATCAGTACGAGTTTCGTCCCGGAAAGGGTACCGAGGACGCCATACTCCGCATGAAGAGCTAGTGAGGTGGAATAAATCCTGGGAATTTTTCCTTGACATTTCGGGTGGATTTAATTATCTGTGGTGTGCTTTCTGTCTTTTATCAATTACAAAGAGATAGTGAACTACGAGTAATAAAAGTTACTTCAGGCATCGGGATGTGCTGCTCCGTGAGGACGGGCATGAGGTAGGCAAAACGCTGTCCAAGGGTTGTCCTCAGCGCAGCGTGTAGGGTTCATTGTTGTGGGTGGGGGAGCTTGGTTTCCTTCTGCGGCTGAGATTGCCCGGCGGGTGTCTCATCGTGGCTTATGCCGACGATGGGCTCCTGCTGGTCGAAGGAAGCTCGTGGAGGGAGGTTGAGATCCGAGCCACTTAGGCATGCATGATAGTTGAGTTGTGGAATCGTCAACGTAAGATGACTTTCAGTCCGGAGAAGACCACGATGATGCTTCTTAGAGAACGTTTGGAAGTGAGACGTCAGGTTTGTGAGTCGATGTCAGGACTTCGTACTAAATATATCGAAGTTCAAAAGTACCTTGGAATGTTTCTCAACAAGAAATTGCAGTTCAAGAATCACCATAATTACGTCGCGGAGAAGGCCTGTCGTGCCTTCTTTGGTATTCGACTAGTGGTAAATCCTGATTAAGGGCTTAATTTTAAGACTATGAGTATCCTGTATAAGGGCGTGTGCGAGGCAATTATTCTATATACGGCGTCTGTTTGGGCGGATAGGCTACAATTTAAAAGCTATCGTGATGTATTAAGAGCTCAACGCCTAATATTATTAATGGTAACGGAAGGTTATCGTACTATTTCACGGGAGGCAATCTTGGTAATTGCAGGCGTGAAACCGATTTATTTAATTGCGCCAGAAAAGCAGCAGCGTTATGTTGCTAAGAAGTCAGGTGAATTGACCTCGGAAAAAAATCGTAAGATAGAACGGCATGGTAATGCTTTATGGCAGGCCAGATGGGATGAAGCAGGGGGGTGGGCGTTAAACCCATGATCTCTTCCCAGATGTTGGTTTGCGGGGCGCCCCTTGGGTTAACCCTAACAAGTATGTGCCGCAGTTTTTTTCTAGTCATGGCGTCATCCGAAGCAGACTCTAGCGATTTCACCTGGTGGGTTCAGGTGTGTGTCCAAATTGTGGACAACTAGATAACGCATACCATGGAATTTCGGAATGCGCAAAATACGAACTTTTGGGCACGGAGAATATTTGTCGGCTCGACATTATCGGGTCGATACTAGATCTCCGTGAGAATTGTAAAAATCGGGGCGAATGGATAGTCGTTGAAAATTTCATCGGGTATCTGGCAAGAGGACGGATTGCCGAGGGAAATTCGGGTTCCGAAATGTCCTGATCTTTTCTTGTCTTGGTTTTGTTGTTCTTATTTTATAAGGTTTGATGTTTTTTGTAGCGTTTTGTTTATTTAGTTTTATGTTTAAGTTTATTCTTATTTCTTATTTTATGTTATGTTATGGTTGCGTGTTGAACTTAATTTCTAACATATCGGGTACGTAGTTGCATTTTTAATTTCAGTTCCTTCATGTCACTCAGTCTTGTTAAAGACTTAACATGAATGCATTTTGTTTTAAAGAGTTCATTTCCTAGTAGCATACCAATGGTTACATTACATATGGTACTCGCATCGATGGCATTCTGAATGAGGGAGGAACAAGGCTGAGAGATGCCTTTTGCGAGGTTCTGAAGATGACTTCCAGTAAAGCCCATAAGAGCTAGATACAGAGGGGATAGCGTGGCGACTGAGACTGCCACATGGAGGGTGACTTCTCTTACAGGTTCAGGATGTGTGTTTGTGTACTTATGATCTTTGAGTATGTTAAGATTTAATCCTTTTTTTGTGTATTAGTAGAATATCAAGCTTGTTAATTTTGAGAGATTTATGTTTTGCATCTATTACTTTATGGAATTAAACGTTAATAGAGTGATGTGTGGCAGATGTTGGAATGTTAATGTGAAGTATTTTGTATGTATCTATTTTATCTTTGTAGCTGTATCCTATAAATCCATTACTGAACTTTGTGAAATCAAAACAGTTTATTACTTTAGGACATGTTTTTTTCTGAAGGCTACATTACGTTCAAACGTTTTTTTTTAAAATTAATGACCTATTTTCTTTGTGTCTTTATTTGTGTACTATGAATTTTTTTTATTTTTATTTATTATTTTTTTTGTGGGAAGTAATGCAATATCTAATATGTTGTAATATCCATTTGCTTGTGTTAGGTATTTTATATATTTAGTTGTTCTCTCTTGAGGTGACATGGTGTATTAAACAGTCTATGAATCATGTTTCTAAAAGGTGGTAGTTCAGTGAGAATGAGTAGCTTAATATATTGTGAATGAGTATGTCCACTACTGTCGGTTCTTTGTATTTTTTAAAAGTATAATTTTGTCAGTACATTTTTCTGATGGTGAGGTCTGTCGATTATTTTGTTTATTGAGTTTGTATTCTTCTTTAAAATTTAATTTATAACTTATTTTATTCTTGTCTATCTTAAACAACAAGATCGCATTATTCTTACTGATAACAGCATCAAAATAACACAAACAGTTCCCAGGTTTTATGTTTATGAAATTAGCACAGTTTTTAATTTTTTAAAAATCAGTCTATGTACAAGAATTATATTTATTTGTAACAGCCCAAATCAATTATGTGTCATGAAAACTTGGTTTAACTTTTTCAACTAGCTCAAAGACATAATTTTATGTTTTAGATCTGAGCATACATAGAAAATATTTAACAATGATGCCAAATTTAGTGATTAAGATTTTTCAAAGCAAATAATGTTTGATCTTGTTGCAAATGAAATAAATTTAGAATCCCATAAAAATCTATCAAGACTCCCAAAAATTTTACACTATGTCACAGAAATACTACTAATATAATTAAAGGGAATAATATTTAAGGGGAAAACATTACAATTAATAGGAATAATATATTAAACAAGGTTTATTAAACAAGATACCTCAGTTAATAATCTTCATAATATGCAACTTTTTAAGTTGCATATGCAACTTAAAAAGTTATCTTTCTGAGCAACATATTGCAATGATTAATCTGAATTTAAATTTTTTAAACTGCAAATGCTGAAACTTCTGACATAGGTCTTCTGAACAATAAATGGTCTGATGGGAATATGAAACGGAAATTTTTGTAGTATGTGAAAAATACCATTCCTAACCTGGATTCAAACCCAGGAGCTCTGGATGAAAGGTCATGACACTACCATTCCATCACAGTGATTGGCTTTTGATGATGATAATTTATAAATATTAAGAAGAGCAATCTATCAAGGGGGAAACCCCCTTCCTAGTTAATAATTTTTAATTTAGGAGGACATACATTCTTTGGGGATTTTATAATAAACAAAATTTCAGTTGTAAGTTTATGGTTGAATACTAACCGGTTTTAAAATGTTCCTCTCATTCGATAATTACTATATTTTTTCTCTAATAAGAATTGTGGAACTAAATCAACAAAATTTATTGAGCTTACAAAAAAGTATTTTCAAATGCAATTTTTATCTATGTAATTTAAAATGAGGAAATAACTGTGTTAATAGAAAAATCTTTCCTAAAATTATGTTGAAAGTTGGTCAATAATTATGTTTTTTGGATAAAATTAAAAGTTTGCTTTGCTTATTAATTTAAAATATTTTAGAAAATACAGATAATAATTACATTGTATTAAATTCTGTAATTTTGTAAATCAAGTATGGTTCATTTTTTGTGGGGAGTAACAATGAAATTCTTAAGGCAAGTGGAAAATATTTAATTAGTAATGGATTTATTAAAATTAAATTTATAAGAGGGACGATAAAAGTATCTACAACTTTTACTATTTGACAAAAAAAAGAATTATATCAGCAGTATACTTAATTTTATTATTTAAAATAGAAGTTTAACTTCAAGGGTGGAAGTAAAAATATTGAACCACCCACAAATTATAAGGTGAATTACTATCAAGTTTGAAGAAGATCAATATTTCTTTTGTTGAAAATACAAGGAAAGAATTTACTAAATTCCATTGCTACAAGACAAGAAGAGGTTAACGTGAGGTGGAATCCTTTTGTATTTTTAAGGAGGTTGCTTTATTAATTTTTCTGGAAAAAATGTGGCCCAAATGATCTTATCTTTATTACTGAAATTAAATTATTGTTATTCAAACCATTGTATGTTAGAAAAGTTGTTTGTAAGTTGGAATAAAATTACATAGAAATAAGTAGAAATATTAATTCATTAGCATGTAATTCTAAATCTGCAGGAGTTGCACTATAATTAATAATAGAAGATGTTTGGTATGTGTCTTATTTGTTTTGCTATTAGTATAGTAAAAAGTTGTAGTGTTACAGTTGAAATTTTTTAAAGGTAGGTTCATATACAATTATTTATTTTATTTATTAATTTGATTTTTTTAAATATTTCACTGTAGACTTTGTTTTTGTTCATCTGTGCTGTGTTTTTTTTTTTTATATATATACGTCATGATCTAATATAAATAATAATGAAGAGTTATTGTAGTTTGTTTTGTGTAGGTTAAGTTACACATAATTCCTTTCTGTTTCAGTATATTGGAGATTTTTAATTCATTATGCTTATATGGTGTTGTGTTTTGTGTTATGGACAAATTTAGCTCTATATTCTATGCAGTCACGTCTATCGATATTGGTTTTCTGTAAAGTATTGTCTACTGTTAACGATAAGTTTTGCGTGTGTGTGTTCTGTTACTACTAGGACAATACAAACTGTGTTTAAGACCTTTGTTTAGCAGGATGAGTTTTAACATTTGTTTGTTTGTGAGCAGATAAAATTTATGAGAATGATTTTTTTCATGTATTTTTTGACGCTGATATTGAAATAAACAAAAAAATTATATATATTTAAAAAAACAACATATTAAATGGACAAACATTACATGGATGATACATAGTACAGTAAAACCTTAGTTAACGAAACCTGGATTTAACGGACTCATGTTGTCTACAATGGAAAATTTCCCTAGTCCTGTGATTTTACCAAAGATATGATGTTAATTTTCTTTGAAATAACAGAGACCTGGCTGATGTGGAAATAGAAAAAAATCTCATGAGTTAATAGTAATTTTTTTTGAGAATCATATAGAGTACTGTAATTTATGCAAACAAACACATATACCTATTTAATGCTATTAAGTGGGTATGTTTGCTTATCAATTAGTAATGATGGTTACATACTTCAGTATGGATGACTGTACTACAATACAGTAGTAAATTTTCCCAAGATATAAAATAAAATATGTATACTGTATATACTATACTACACTATGTTACAAATTATCCTGCATAAACAAAAATAAAAATAAGTCAGGTCAGAGTAGTAACAGATAAATTTGCATTTAACATAAATATTTACATCTTCAGTAACTCGTCGCCAATCATAATAGGTGATGACAGACAGACAGGAATGTTAAAACCTTGTACAGGCAACAGCACGTAGTCATCGCTGTTTTGGCTTCTTACAGTAATCTAGCCTTTATGTCTACTGTCTGTGAATCATAACTTAACATATTCTCATCATTCCTTATTTCGAGTCACAATTTTTATTTAAATTAATTATGTAATGCCACTTTTCATAACTTATGCATCTGTTGTTTTTGTTCATTACAGAATAATTTTTTATTTTCATGGATCCACATTACAAATCATTATCGAAGTACTGTCACGTGTTCGCGGCTTGATTAGGATATTGAGAGATTGATAATTTAGAATGTTTCTATAAATACAGTTTATTAGTTTACAAACATAATTATAAGATAAATGAATATTAAGGACAATAGTGATAATAATAATAATGATAGCGGTATCATGACAATACCGCTGGCCTCGAACATTAAGAAGATATATGCTGAGAAGCTGGTAAAGTACAGGGATTTGGCAGATCAGGTCAGGTAGTTATGGACCCAATGAGAGGTTGTAATAGTGCCCATCGTCATTGGCATGCTTGGAGAGATCTTGCACTCGCTTCATGGATCACTTAAGGCTATTGGAGTTAAACCTCGCCTTTTCCTGCTAAAGCAGTGATTTTGGACACGTGTGCATTGATGAGGAAGTATATAACCTCCGATCTTGGTGGATGATGACTGATGCGTTACATTTGCAATTGTCACCGAAGAAGCTGTATGTGCGTAGTTGTGAAATAGTTTTAATCCTTTGCCTTGCCTTCTTGAGGCAACCTGCAATTGCAGGTTGGCCACAGTGGGCCAACCTGCAATTCTAGGAAATAATAAATCGAAAATTTAGTATCTTAAAATCCTGATATTTTTAGGTAATGTAGGTCCCAAATAGGTACTCACTTTCTAGGTATCATTATCAAATGCCCTATTGTAAGAGATTTCCCGGAAGTCCCTCTCAAACTTTAATAAACTCTGACATAATATGTCTACCTGCATCAGTATTTGTTAATGCGTTTAACTGTGCGTATCGCTTTGGCTCTGATTACTCTGTGTTCATTAAAGTGTTTTACTGGAAACATTTTAGAAAGATTGGTAAACATTATAAGAAATTTCACTGTATTAATTCAGTTGTTAGTTATCAGTAACAGTATTTTACATTGATCAGACATATTACACCTACTGTAACGTTTTTCCAAATTTAAAACTCTCGCAATTCTCAGATCTGTGAAGATTTGTTCTGATCTGTATTTTTCTAGTTTTGTAATTCATCTTAATTGGTTTGCATAGTCACTTTGCTGCAAAAGTTTGCAAGCAAGTAACATATTGATTTTTTTTCAGTGCCATGTCCGTGTTAAGAAAAGAACTGTTCAATATTTGGTGGCAAGGAGGTGACATTCAAAACAAAAATACTGAAGTTTTGGCGTACGTTCTGAATAAATTTGATTTAAGCCAACAT
>JAAAKQ030405997.1:14054-25065 GCA_010016005.3 Zanna intricata
AAATTCAAGATACGAGTAAAAAAAAGAATCATAATGAAATTGAAAAGTTTGTACCCTACAACATGTAAAGGTTTCTTACATGTTGTTAAAAAAATTATATTTTTTTTAACGATATATGACGAATCGTGTAACCTAATAAACATAATCTATGCTCGCTTCGTTTGCTAGTCTCGTCTAATTTACGTTAAAAATACAAATTAAACAGAATAATGATGCATTCTTTAATGAAGGCTAATAGAGTTTGTTGGATTTTTATTTATGTGAATTTCTATATCGTCACCTACTTACAGATTACGATTTGTTCAATATAATATTTCAACATATTAGCGAGTTTCATCCTATATTATAATTATCTCTAATAAATTAAGTATTGTGTTTATAAAAGTAATTGTAATTATAACTTATAATAAATATTTTATTTAAAAATATATTGTATAAATTTTTAGTTAAAATTATTTTGGAGAAACAAGAACATAACTTATTAAAGTATATGAATTCTTAATGTATTATGATATTGCAGAATATTACAAGTATATATATCGTTAAAAAAAAAGTTAAATCTTTGGAGGGAAATTTCGAAAGAGTGCCAAAGTATATTTTTATTCGTAACCCAGATTAATATTTATTTAGATTAATTATATGACAAATCTCTTCTTTTTTTTCTTCCGTACACAATAACTAATATTTATATAATTTATTTTGTTTTGTTTTTTCGTATTTATTTTAAAATTTTAATCAAAATTTGTAAATTTTCTTTAGAACTGAAGGGTTAAGTTACATCGCTGATTTTTTTTATAAAGAATGGGAAAGGGTTGATTTCACTTACAAATTCCGAATTAATTGAAAGTAAAGACAAAATATTATGATTTTTCTCGTTTTTTATGATTACAATTTTTATTTTATATAAAAAAAAGTTTATATGGCAATACTACTAAGACAATAA
This sequence comes from Zanna intricata, assembly GCA_010016005.3. Taxonomy (NCBI): domain Eukaryota; kingdom Metazoa; phylum Arthropoda; class Insecta; order Hemiptera; family Fulgoridae; genus Zanna; species Zanna intricata. The sequence goes on from JAAAKQ030405997.1 coordinate 14,998, forward strand.
AAATTTCTGATTACAGGTGAAGATGAATCAATTTAAAGTGATTAATGCTAATTCAGAAATTATACTTTTACTATCGATTGTACTTGTATTATCGATTTTTTAAGAATATTTATTTTAAATATGGTTAGGTAGGCTGCCTTGAAAAAGAATAATGTCTCGTTAAAAACCAAGCCTGTTCTTTGAAATTGCTGATTTTTTTTCTTTTACTGCATTCGAACTTTATAAAATTCCAATATATTGTAACAAATTAAATCCTTCCATCTGTAAACCGTTCTGTTATTTGTGTTGAATTCTTTTATACCGTTTTCTACTCCCTCCTTTAATATGTTTAATATTGAAATTCTTCTTCCGCTGATATTCCTTTTTATTCTCCATTCAATCCTTTATCGTTTATTCAAAAAATATTCCTTACCCTTAGAATATATTAAGTAATCCATATATGTTTTTCTTACGTATATTTTTATTTTTATAAAGGATTATCGTTTTTACTTAGGGTAATTAATGAAACGTTGGTCTATGTTTTATTACCTAATTTGTTTAATTAGTTATTAAGCGACTTCAAAATAGGGGGGGAAGTTCTTAATTCGACTGTATTTTTCTTATAATGTAAAATTATACATATCTCCGATGATAGTAAATCGATCTATATAATTTTTTTTTTTTTTTAATCGAAGAATGTACTTTCGCAGTCGCATATAAAGTGTAACTAAATCCGATGATATTCCTAGGAAGAATACCAAAAAAAACTTAATTGCTCGACACCCTTAGCCGCTGACCAATACAGTATCGCTCTCTGTTCCTTGTATGAGTAGGATATTAGTAGTTGACAATGTTATCTTTGTTTAATCTTTGTTAGAAATATTAACGAAATTTCTTTCTTTATTTTCCTTCTATAACAATCATTCTTTTTTTTCGGCTACTTTTCTCTCCAAACTCTATATAAATATTAAAAAATAGATACTTATTTCCCTATTTTTCTTCCTTAAACAATCATTTAAATATTATTTATAGATACTAGATACCACTAAAAATTGTAAAATAAAATATTTAAAAAATAAAAATAAAGACAGACTTCAAAAAATAATAATTAAATAATTATTAATATATAAAAGCCAGCACAAATTAAAGAAAAAATCTATGATCTATAAAATACAAAACCTACTTCAAAAAAATGGAAAATTGCATATAAAAATTTTATTACAATAAAATGAAATCTACATAAATACAATACAGCAATAAAATACGACGTACAAAAATATGAATGTATTTTATAGATGGTTATAAGTACATACATTATCACAAAGTTTATTGCTTTAGATGAGGTATGATCGTGAGACTCTCTCTCTCTTTACGCTATTGAGATAATAACCACAGTTGAAGTTACTAACTTAACATTTATCTTGTGCTGGATGGCACCGACTAAAAAAAAATAGTTATTTGTTATCAATACGTTTACTTAATTATTGTTAAATAAAAGTATAATTATTTGTACTATTATTTTTTTCAAGTCTGTTATTATTTTTTTTTTAAATAATTATTTTTATTAAATAATCTACTGTATTTTATCCAACGAATGATGAAACCTGAGTTTAGAACCGCTTTTCTAATCAATAGAGATTTAAGAATGCTTAAAATAATATTTGGTTTAAACTTAGTCTGTTATGGATTTATTCATGAACTGTAAACTTTATAAAAGTTACTTCGAAACTTTATTGGTGTTATGGTTTGTAATATAGTGTATATCTTTAACAAATTCAATGACATAACATGATGTGAATGAAATATTAAAGGTAAAAACATATCATGGGTAATCGTGTCAGTGTATGTATATATATATATATATATATTTCTTGCTTTACTTTGTCCTCTGTGTCTTTTTGTCGCTGTTACGCATGTAAACTATTTGAGACAAAAACGAATCAGGTGTGCTTTCTCTGAGAATAATTATGTTCCGTTACACACCTACAATAATAAACATAATGAAAAATGCACTCCGTTTGTTTGATGAATGAATATAATCTATTTTTCGGCGGGTTAGGTATGTTGCTAATCTGTAATAATATTAGTCGTCAAATAGTTTATATGTTAGAATATGTTTATATGTCAGAATAATTATGTTATTTATGACATTTTATTCTAACATGTTACAATAAACATGTTATGACATGTTACATGTCACAATAATTATGTTCTCTTACACATCTACAATAATTAACATAATGAAAATGGCATTAGTTTGTTTGATGAATATTATCTATTTTTCTGTGGTTTAGGTATGTTGCTAATCTGTAATAATATTAATTGTCAATCTTTAGAAAGTTCAGTTGACACTGAGGGTGAGGAGAGATTGTTCGACTGTCGTTTGGCTTCTTGCTATTACAATGCTCTATTGTTTAAAGGGAATACTATTGCTTTCACTATTAAAAGCAATGTCAATACCCCAAGAAATATTAAATATTACTTTTTGTTTCATTTATTCTTAAATGCCATTTTTTTTTTTTTTTTTTTTTTTTTTTTTTTAAGACTGTTTCATATAAATTTCAAATGGTATTGCATCTAGGTCAACTCAGTCTCCGTATATGATAAGGATGGTAGAAGTAGTCTTCTTCAAAAGTCGTGCTGCTTAATGTGTTATCGAGTTCACCAGTCTAATGGTGAACTCGTAGTCGCAAATCAGCTGATTGCGAAGTCGAGAATTTTGAAATTCAAATCGTAATAAAGACTTTAATACGGATTTGAATATTAAATCGTGGATACCGATGTTCTTTTGACGGTTGGGTTTCAATTAACCACACATCTCACAAATGGTTGATCTGAGACTGCACAAGACTACACTTCATCCACATTAATACATATCATCCTCTGAAGTAATACCTTACAGTGTTTCCGGAGGCTAAACAGAAAAAGAAAGAATGTCTTGAGGTTGAGGAAAAAATTTTACTTACACTTGTGAAGTTCCTAGAGACTCGCGTTATCAGAAATTGTAGAGATTCCTTTTTTTAAAGAAAGAAAAAATATGATCTGACTGAATTTTGGGAAAATTGATGGTAAAGTGCAAAATTTCTCGTTATTTATTCAATTATTTTTTAAAAATAATTTTTAAATCCCGTTTGTTATTTTATACTGGTAAAATTTACAGTTTTATTAATAAATATTATTAACGTCAATTTTTAGTAATACATGCTGTAATAAATTATAATAAAGCAAATTTTAATTTTCTATTAACACCTTAAAAATATTTAATTAATCGAAATGTTTTATACAGTTTTTTACTTTGAATTTTTATGATAAAGAAATCGTTTTAATTAAAAAAATGAGTCTTTAACGTTGTTTAATCACGGATTGGATGGATTTATGTTGTTTCAGAATTGAAGTAATTGCAAGATACTGTGATTACATTATTCTGTTATCGGGTGGTCGGTTGATTCTATGAAAGATCTCGCAGATTGGGTACAGAGTGATAATATCTTCATCCTGCAGCTTCCTACCGGTGCGGAGATTCTATAATTCAGTTAACTGATTACTTCTTGTTTGATTCGCTACTCTGTTCTTCCTTCGGTTGTGAATTTTCCCTTTTGTTTGATATTTGATGAAGCGATGCCTATCCTCTGACTGATTCATAATCTGATTAATTTGTTCCAGGTTGAATTGTCAGTCTTAATTTCTCCACTTTTGTCTTTCTGTTGCTCATTTTTAGATTATTGCAGACACATTTACTTTTACCGTATCGATTTCAATTTTTTAGCGTTTTGCAATCTTGTTCTAAAATTTTTTATCCTTATTTTCACTGTAAGTATAATTTTATATCGCTTAGCCTACGTGCAGGGGAGGTAGACAAAACCGTTGTTTTCCTGCGTTAGTGTGACACATTTATATCGATTTTATTATGTAACCACTGCACCGATTTTCTTGAAAATTACATCAATTGAATTTTCTCAGTCGTGCGAACAACTCAAGTAAAATGATAAAAAAAATCGACATTGTGAACTGTTTAAAACCTGTTTTCATAAAAATAGAATCTAAATTATCTATAATTCACCTAAGATAAAAATGCATTAAAAGAGGTTTTAAAAATAGTTACTTTCTTAGCATCATAGTTGGTATATTAATTGGCGAAATAAACGAATGTGGTTAAACACTAACCTCCATGGACAACACGAAATCACGGTTGGTTCCTACAAGATGGCGTCACAGCGCACACACCTTACAGCTTAATGCTTTTTATCAAAATGTTTTTAATGAACGAATCACTTCGAGGGCTGCTGGACTGTATCATAGCTCGATCTGACCCCCCCCCCCTCCGGATTATATTCTGTGGGGGGGCCAGCGAAACAAGCAGTGTATCACAACAGATGCACGATTGACGAACTAAATACCACAATAACCGCATACGTACGAGAAATTCCAGTACATCAGCCGGTTAAAGTGTTGAAAACAAATTGAACGTATGCATTGTTGTACTGATGTTGGAAGAGGCCATTTTAAAATTTTTCTTAACTATTGCAGTTATTGTAATATCACTTTTTATAAAGTTATGAAGTAAAAATACAAAGTAATAATTAAGAAAGTTTCGTTATTACACTTCCATAATCCCAGTGCACAGCAACTTTCCGAACGCACTATGTTAATAAAATTATTTAAATTAGTATTATCCGATTAATGGTAGTTTAGAAGGGCTTAGCGCACATATTTACCACGTAATATTAATTATAAAATATATTATTAATTCGCTTGATATTAATATTTTGACTAGAATTCTCTATAAGATTCATTGAGCTGTGGAGGGAACTCTTTAAGTAGTTATAAAAGCGTGTTTGTAACAAATAACATTATCAGAAAGTTTACTCTTGTGTACTTATTATTTTCTTCTCGATTTTAATTAAAATTATTATTATTATTATAATAATTAAAATAAAATAGTTAAAACAGAAATGTTGTAATATGTCTTCCTTTACTATTTTTTTATGTAAATAAAATTTTAAGTGAAATTAAAAATAATTATCAAGACAATATTAACCAAGAAAAAAAGTAACGTACCTAATATTTGGCCATTTTTGCGAATGTAGATCCAATAAAATATTCCAAGTATTTTTCTTTTATTTTGATCTATTTTGTTTGTAATTTACGCAGTAGATATGGTGTTTGTCGTAAAATTTGATTAATGGACGTCGTTATTTGTTGTGAAAATAGATAAATACAATTATACGATAAGTATAACATTTAATAACAAATAAAGTTTATTTGTTACATTTTGGCCTTCTTCTTGTTTATTAATTAAACAAGAAGAATGCCAGATAAGGCATGACGTCAAACGTTAAGGGGCGATAATTAAACCGATAAGGGGCATTGACTAAACGTTATATAAAGACTAACAGAAATTTAAAAGTACCAGTACTTAACAAAGTATAGTTTTGGAAATAGAATTATTCCGAAATGCGTCAACATATAATAAAAGAATAAAGCTTTTCTTTTCTGTTTAGTCTCCGATCCCACCATAAGTTATTACTTCAGAGGATGAATGAGGATTTTGTGTATGAATGTAAGTACAGTCTCAGTTCGACCATTCCTAGGTGTGTGGTTAATTGGAACCCAACTACCAAAGAACACCGGTATCCACAAACATTTTCAAATCCGTGTAAAAATAAATTGCCTTTACTAGTATTTGAACCTTAGAACTTTCGACTTTGAAATTAGCTAAGAATGGTAAACAATACTCAGCATAGAAATCATAACAAATATAATTGACATATTTATTTATTGATTAGGTTATTCACTACTAACACCTTAGTAATGTATTTTATAGCTGCCATCACAGTCATCTCTGAAATGAGAAATTTTTTCCTTCTTATGTATTTTACTTGTCTGTTTTTTTCTGACGTATCTTTGATAATAATACATTATGACTTCATTTCACAGAAACGTACTATTTTTCTGTATAATATACGTAAGTTTTCCTGTATTCAGTTTTTATTTAATTAGAAATATATTCCTTCAATAAACATTATTTTACTTCAATCAATATTATTTTTTCAGTTTTTTTATTCTCTAAAATTCCTTATATGTTTTGTTGACTTGAGCATCATTAATGTTTTTCTGTGCATTCATCAGTAAATTCTGTTACATATTCTGTCATTCATAGTTTCCTGTCAGTATTTTATCCCCTTTTAATATAAAGTTTTCTTTTCTGCATTAATTATTATTTGCTCTTTTACATTCCGTTACACAACGTATTAATCGTTAAAGAATTTTTCTAAACATAGTTGAAATTTAAACTTACATTATATCATATGGTTGTCACATTTCCAATGGTTTATTTTTTATTTTTTTTATTTAATCTACGTTTTAGTAATTAAATATTACACTAATAATATAATTAGATCGAAAACTAACGGTTATCCATTTCTGCTTCTGTATATAAGCTTTAAGTTTATACCAAGTGATTCAAAAAGTACTTCACAACTTTAAATACATATAAAGATTTATTTCGTTGAGACAGAATGTTGTTATTCCAAACAGTACGGCCCGTTCTTCCTCAGAGGCTACCGTAAATGTTATAGTTTATCTAGACGTGCTTCAAAATTCTTTAATTACTCATTTAGATAATGATGATAGACGCCATTACTATCAGCAAGACGGAGTACCCACCTCAGTACAGACTAGAAGTCCCAGGATTTCGTAATAGTCGATTCCCAGGTCGGTGAATCGGTCATAAAGGTAGACTTGCATGGCCACCTCGCTCCCCAGATTCGACCCCGCTAGATTTTTTCTTAAGGGGGTTTCATAAAAAATCGGGTTTATATACCACTTTTGCTTGCTGATCTTTTTGAGCAAAGACGTCGAATTAACGCCGCAGCTGCAGCGGTCACGTCCCACTAGCTGGCTGCAGTCTGGAATGAAATTGACATCAGGTGGTATATATGTCTCATTACAAACTGAAGCCATATCGAACTAAAGCGAATTTTAAGCGAACTAAAGCGAAGTTGTGTTTTTCTATGAAATGAGACTTCAACTGAAACTATAAGTTATCTAAATAAATTTTTATATGATTTTAAAATTGTGAAGTCCTTTTTGAATCATTCTTTCTGTTTCTAATATCTTCACCTTAGCATTATTAATTTTATATAGTACTTTCTCGTTTCTCCTAATTTCATTCATTTCTGTATTCTACTTTGACGATTTTATATTACGAATACTCATGATTATTAGTACCTTCTTTATTGTGGTTTTCCGGATCCCCATTATTTACTGATATAAAAATTTGGTAATAGGTGTAAAGAGTTGTAATTGCTTGAATGTCTAATATAACACCAACAAATATGTAAAGTTGTAGAACGGTTGTAGATAGAAGTTTTATGTATGCACGGAGGACCAACATGTATATATTATGCGTAGTAGCTGATGTGATGTAGTCGATTAAATGAATAAGTACTATTTCTTGGTTAAACGATTATTTATTATCATAAATTGTAGTATATGCGTTAATGACGTTGAAGGTATAATAGTATAACATTGTGTAATCTTGAGTAGTATAATTTTCTTATATTGTAATTAAACTTATGAATTATGAACTTGTATGATGACTTAAACGACTTATGAGTGATGTGTTGTATGTTACTTGTTTGAAATACTACGAGCTACTGGTTTGAAGTACTGTTTACTTCTGACCGAGCGTCTGAAATTGTACTGCTTTCTACCGGTCTTTTTATTGTAACTGAATATGACTGGAATCGAATATCAAAGAACGAACCGACCATGTCGGTGTCTACCTTCAACGTTATCAACGCATTGAATGTAACATAAAAACGTAATATATCATATAAAATTTGATACATACAAGAACGTAACAATAGGTATTGAAAATTATTATTTATTGTTGACGGTTTTAATTATTTTTTTCTTTATCGTATCCTTGTGTTTTTTCAGAGATGCGCTGATGACCGTAAAGCCTTTCCAATATTTGCTTTTTGAGTGAAATAGAAAATCGTCCTTTCACGTAAAATCTATTTTAATTTAAATTCTGGCCTTTGTTTTATTTTAACATTAAGTGTTAATTGTTATTACATTTCTTACTGAAAGAATTATCATTTCCTTAAATTGTGTAAATTATAAAAGACACTGCTGTAATTTATAAACATTAGACCGCACGAAAACGATGCATGTTCTTGGATATCCGTAGGCAAACCTGCTACAAAATAAGTTGACTAAAAATCGGATTCATCTAGAAAAGTTAAATATTTAAAATGAAAAAGATAAATTTTGTTTCTGATCAATATAAACATTGAAATGATTTGTGGATTTTTCATAATGTTGTCAACTAGCCAATCGCTGTGGCTGTGGATAATATTCTTGCGGCCTGCTATAATATAAAATCAAACCCGTATTTGAAAATTTACCGAATACACTCCTGCTGTTCATCTTCTTTTGAAAGAGTTATGTTATAAATTGTGATAAAATTTCAATAGAATATATTGAAAGTTAGATTTTTAGAAGAAAAAAAAATTGGCTTTCTTTATTTTGATAAGTTTCTATCTTATCACTTGGATAACATTATTTTAGGATCGTTTATTAAAGGATTGATTATTTTGCCTGTTATAAATGAAATAAACGATTCTCGTTTAATAATTCGTATCTATTATAAGGTAAAAAATAATAATTACAAAATGTTTGTTTTAAATTAAATTTTATTTGAAAAAAAAATAATAAACAAAATTTTGACAATGTTTACTTGTATGCGTTTTTCATTATAACTGATGTTACGTTGTATACATCAAACTTGTTCTCCTCTTTAACAAGTGAAACTTTATCACATGATAGAATTCTATGACAAGTGTTGAGAAACACGTCAGTATAACAATTTACGACAAAATTGTTGTGACTTCTGTTTTAGTTTAATATAAACTTTTCTATGCTATATAAATATCGCATACTTTTACGTTTTATTTGAGTAAATATTACGTTATATCCTTTTTACTCTCATACGTGGAATAAACTAAATTTGAGATATGGGGACATATGTTGCGTTAGGTTTTATAACCTGTCATAAGATCATTGCCCTTATGTATGTGAGATAGTAGTCGTTTGAGGGAAATGAATTCTATAAATTCCCAAAGGGTTAATAAAAAAAAAGAAAAAAAGTGGTTACATTTTCTTAGCCTTTAAGAGTATATTTTTGTTTAAATTTATTAATTAAATTTATATTTTAAGTTATTTATTTCAATTAATATTCTTTGTTTTTCTTCCTTTTTAGGTAAGTTTTCAGTCGAGTGTTTTTTTGGTGTGCGGTGAGTTCTTCAACCTTTAATTAATATGTATCGTACTATTTACAATTATTAAATACAATAATTTTACTAATAAGTTTAAAATACTTTTTAAGATTGTTAGCTACTTTCTAAATTCATAAATCGTTTAGATAATATTTCTTTATATATAATAGTTATTTTTGAATCGTATGTAAATAATTTAGTTGGTCGATTTTTAAATAATGTGGATGTACCACTGAATATAAAAATAGGAAGAGAAAAGATAACTGAGGTAGAAGAATTTTGTTATTTGGGAAGTAGAATTACTAAAGATAGACGAAGCAGGAGCGATATAAAGTACCGGAATAGCACAGGCGAAAAGAGCTTTCAGCCAGAAATATAATTTGCTTACATAAAAAATTAATTTAAACGTCAGGAAAACATTTCTCTAAGTAACATAAATAAAGTGACAAATGAAGTGGTTTTGCGGCAAATCGATGAAAAAAGAAGCATTTGGAAAAATATAGTTAAAAGATGAGACAGACTTGTAGGCCACATGTTAAGACATCCTGGAACAGTCGCTTAGTTATTGGAGGGACATGTAGATGGGAAAAATTGTGCAGGCAGACAGTGGTTGGAATATGTAAAACAAATTGTTAGGGATGTAGGATGTATACCGAAGTGAAACGACTGGCACTAGATAGGGAATCCTGGAGAGCTGCATCAGACCAGTCAAATGACTGAAGACAAAAAAAAAAAAAAAAGATGGATTTATAAGATTATATCACAAACCTTTTGCTGTTCATCTTAAACATTTTCTTCATTTTGA
>JAAAKQ030406108.1:0-25064 GCA_010016005.3 Zanna intricata
TGTATGTGTGACTCCGCCGAGGGTTCAGGAGTCCCCCGTGCGTCATCACCACCGCCCATCCCCGTAGGGTCGCGCGATGACTCAGCAAAGGTAAAAAAAAGACGTATACCTAGATTATATTATCAGATTTAACTCAGTTTTATATCCTTAATTTTAAGCAGCTCCCCCTACGTGATCAATAAACGAACTCCGAATGAGTCTCCAGCTACTCCTCTAAAAAAATGTCATATCAAACCAATTCCACTTGCTTAAACTATATTATATCTCCATGATCAACTATTCCTTCCAGTAACACAAAACCAAAAAAATTTAACAATAGCAACTCACATGTCGCTTTGAGTTACGGAACAGAATTCAGTGTTGTTTACCCACCGGCTGTTAATCAATATTCCACCAAGAGTATTGGGGGTAAAATCGTTCTGGATTTCACCGTAGGCTTTAGGTATAGCCAGCAGAGTTCTATCCCGGTGTAGTCGCCTCTAGTCTAATATGATGTGAAGCACTCTGCCAATGAGAATCTCATCTGACCCGGCCAGATCCCTGTCCCGGCTTGAGGTCAGCTACAACCTTCAGCTATGACTTTAGTTCCTACTACGTAGGAACTTAAATTTGGTTTATGGTGGCGTTAGGAAGAGGCGAAGCTCTACAAAGTTACCCGGGTGGAACAAAGTTTTCTGGATTTAAAAAAAATTCTAATTTCGTTCTTACCCAAACCGAAACGATTTCTGCTTTGCCTACAAGTCCTAACCTAATCGACCTAAACAAATTATATTTTCATCTGTCTGACAATTAATAGCCATCCTTGGAAATCCACACTCGGTTCTGAATTAGCAAAAGATTTATAGCCGATCATTAAGTTGAACCGCGATTATTTTTGAATTTTGTTCTCTATACAGGATTGAGCTTCTGGTAGATCAGATGTAACGGTAGCAACAATTAGGTTAAATAAAGATGTAAAAGATGAAAATTACCTCTATAATATTTGAAAAATTTTTATTTTTTTTATAATTTGCCATTTTATAGTTATTACTTAGACAGACGTTAGATAAATGATATAGATCCTTTTAATATAGTCCATTAATAAAAATAATTATTAAAATTAGTTTATAATAATTGTAACCATAAGATAATAGATCTATTTTCATAAACACTGGTATGGATTTTCTTCGTAAGACAGTTGTAGAACGCTTTGAATCAACCAAAATTATTTTTTTTTGTTTTAGAAGTTTTTTTATTTTTATTTATCAAATTAGCCTACCGGGCTGGTCTAGCGGTTAACTCGTAGTCGTAAATTAGTCGTTTAACACTTTATTTTCGAAATCGAATGTCATGAGGTTCAAATCGTAGTAAAAGTTAGTTACTTTTATCTTTTATCTTTTATCCTTCGATCGCATCGACAATAAAAACCTTTTATACCGATCTCAATACTAGATAACGCATTGGTGGGCTTTTCTCCTTATCTCTGGATCCCACAATTACGTTTATCTCGATTCAGGGGGTGTCCAAGTGACTCTATCGAGCCTTTCAACCTACCTTAAGTCCGGCATGGCAGGTCGGTCCGCCGGTTCCGGACCTTTTATTTTTGTTTTGCCTTACCTCAAACGCACGAGAAGAGGTAGACCAGATCCAGCCAAGCCGTCCCCGGGCCTCGCCCTGCACGCCGGGTCATGGTCTTTAATTCCCCCAAGTGCCCACTCTAATGGAGGCAGCCGAAGCTACTATCACCGGTTCCGGGTCTTTTCTAATTTTGTTTAAACCCGATCTAGGCAAGGTCCCCAGTCGCTCATAGATACCAGCACAGCTCGGCATGCCGGCCCTCCCGACCAAGGCTACTCACCCGAAACAGGCTATAGGCCCCTCCGCCTTCCTTCATCTGCCTTCATGCGGAGCATCACGGTCGAGAATTTACTGAATGCCATCCAGTTATTAATTGATCCCAACATGTATGCTATCAGGTTATCAGGTTTTAATCCGATCAGTCCTGCCCTCGATCAATGCTCCTCCCATTCGGAGCAATCAATGATTGTATGTTCCAGTGACTCCTATTCTGCTTGACAGAACATTCAGTTGCTTGAGTCTCGTTTACCTATTATTCGCAGATATTTTTCTAATGTCCCAAGACCACTGAGCATTTGTGAAACGTAATGATTGGCCTCACAATGAGATCTATTGCACCACGCATCGAGGTCCGTAATCAGTCTATTGGTCCACGCTGCCTTCTCCCCCACAGACCATGTATCTTTCCATTTATCGACAGCACATCTACTCTGTCTTTTCCATAGTATCTCTCTTTACGTTCTTCGATTAAAAGGTTTATAGAGAGTACTGATGATAATACGCAAACTGCGTCGTATGAAATTGTCCTATAGGTGGACACCCCCCCTAACAGGTATCTCCTGTGAACTCTAAGTTACGTTTTTTATTAACCGCACTACTCCATACAGGAGCCGCGTAAAGCATAATAGAGGTTATCGCTGAGCCATCAGTTTGCACTTAGAGGCGCGATAGCTTTCGTGGTTCGATTCAATCATCCACCGTCTCGGAAATGGTCAGCCTGAGTCTGTACAAGACTACACATTATTTACACGCCATTCAGTGATATGTACTGATATTTATGAGGTTGATTCCTCATCTCATTGGACCGTGAGGGGGGTTATTTATTGTTCACTAGTTGAAGAGAAAGATTGCGACATACAAATTAGGAAAATAAAATAAAGAAATATTAAATTTATCAAATTATAATAATAAATAGTATTATAATAGAAAAAAATACTCATTTATAGTATTAATCTATCCTCGTAATTAAGTTATTCTTTTTAAATTTAAACTCTATTATGAATTCAAAATTATAACAAAACATATGTACTTCTAAATAGGTTAGTGTAAAATAAATATGAAAATAGTAGAAACCTTTAACTTGTCTTTTTAATGGTTCAAAAACAATAAAAGCGAGGCCATTTAGTAACTACTGGAAATAAATACTAGAAGATTTTAATCGTGGGAAAAAATGGAATATTATGTTTAAATTGGAGGAGGTTTGCACTTGGCAGGAGTGGAAAGAAAAAAAAGAAGAAACTAGGAAGAGGAAAAGAAGGAAAAGTGAGAGGAAAAGCAATGAATTGAATGGAAGTAGGAAGAGGACCAGCACAAAAAAAAACTGAGAAAGGTTGAGATTGTGCTATCTGTAATCCAAAACTTTAGTGTAATAAATTTAAAACCTAGACTAAGTTAAATTAACTGTTAATTATATAATGAAAAAAAAACTTGATATATCTTAAAATAAAAATAATGAAAGTAAATCAAGTAAAAGCAAACCAAGAAGAAAAACAGAATATTCAACAACTTTATTACTTTATTGTTGAAAATAAAAAAAACTATTTTAGTGATTTAAATGTAGGGAAAAACCTTAAAAAAATGATACATTATTATCTATTTATACATAAAGTAAGTAAGTTATTAAATATGAACTTCGGCTAAAACAAAATGTTAACCACTTGGCCATAAAACTTGTGGACAATGATAAGGATAATGATCTTAATTATTATCGTTGAATCCTTAATTTCAACTATAAGAATTAAGGATTTAAGCGGCTATATGTTCTGGATCTTAATAAAGCTATAGGGTAATTAGACCCGAAGAGTGTTGTACATTAATTAGTCCTTCATGCCCTTGTCTGTTTCTGATTTTCACATTCATTTTTAATTTTTAATCTTTTTTTCTTTTTTTGTTTATTTTTAAAATTTTTTGTCAATCTGCCGTTTTTGTGATTCTCGTTATTTTTATTTGTTTTCTGCCATTTTTTGTGAATCTTTTATTGTTATTTTTTTCTATTATACTTTTAAAGTACAGTTTTTCAAAACTGTCTTGTAGTACGTTTTACTTTCTACCCTCAGAATTTATATATAATACTATTATGTAAATTTATATGATATAATTTTTTTATTTAGCCAAAAACTGTTGCTTACAATAAATAAATCAATAGAAGTGGTGATAATTTACTGTTTTTCCAAATTTATATCACTCTTTATCTCCCTTGTTCATTCCGATTTTGAACAGTCCTCTTTAATACCATTTTTAACAAATTTCTAATTTTTTATATTTTTAGTTAACCATACTTAGCTGCCATACACTCTTACATATCCAAAGTATTAATCATAAGTATATCTAACCTATTAATTTATGTTTAATAGATAAAATTTATATCTATAAGAATATTTTTAAGCTTTGTAATATTCTTATTTTAATATAGTTCTTTTAACTTTGTAATTTTACAAGGTAAATCTGGCATACAATGAACTATTAGTGATCCTTGATGTAATACTACGTTTTAGAGTTTTGATTGGTTTTATTTGGTTTTCTGTTGAAATATTACGACAAGCTATGCATAAATTGTCATTTTATTGATCAAGGTTAGGGTAAAAATGTCACATCGACGATCAATAGAACTTGTATCTAAATACTAGTTCTATTGATATTGGTATCGAATCTAACGATACTATTATTATCACTGTGTTTTTTTTTCTATTAAAACCTTATATAAAAGTGTGTAATAGTGTAAATATTATTATTTAGGAAGTTTGACATTGCCTTTTTCTAAAGGTACTTATATTTTTCGTTTGTATTTCAGTACTATTTTATTTGTATTTTGTAAAGTTTTATTTGCTAATCATTGTTTCATTTAATTCTATATTGAATGGAAAAAAATTGTATTTTCTCTAGATTTTTATTAGTTTAAATTATATCAAATAATGTAAAAATTGGGAACGTAACAAAATATGAGTGAAAAAAAAAATTGATAATATTTGCCAAAAATAGGGAAGAAAAAATTAAGGATAAGAAAAAAGATGATCTATTACCAAAGGAATCGCGGCATGAGACGAACGATCCGACCAAGAGGCCTAACAGTTGTCAGGCAAAAACCATTCTACTCACATCAGAAAATCGGGACTAATTATCCAGATAAGAGTAATATATAAATCAACTATTTTGCGTTAAATAGCTTAAATAAATATAAAAAAAACAAAATCACTTTCCACTAAAAATTAGAAAAACCATTTAGTAACGGATGTAAGTTTAAAAGTAATAACCTTTCACTGTCCTAGAATTTAACTGCCACGTGGAAGTTTCCATTTGAATTAAAAAATCAATCAGCAAAGTCTTTCATTAAACTTTTTGGATTGTTAATTACCTCTAAGTTCTCAGAATTTTTTTCTATTGCTTCAACTGCGTTGATAAAATAACGACGAAAGTAGATTACCTTTGTTTCGTGTTCTTACCAAATTTTATATTATCTTTTTCGATCTGTTTTAATTACAATTATCTGATTATATTACTGGTAAATAACTAAGTTTTTTTTTAAATTCAGTTAAAAAATACCATCAAAATACAAAATAGAAATATATATTTTTAAATATCAAATGATGACACATATTCCTCTGTTCCCTCAAATATAATTTAGCAAAAGGAAAAAACAATTAAAGCGCAAAATTAGTTATAATTCAATTAAAATAAATTTTGATTTGTAGCAGATTAGAATCAAAATACCCCAGCAAAATACAGTATAATTTAGTTATTAATTATATAAAATGTGAATCCATAGATAAGATAAAGGAGTTCAAATAAAATTCTCCATTCTTTCTGTTGATAACCAATATAAATTTACAGTATATTAAGTTTTCAAGGGGATTTTTATTAAAATAGACATCACTCTCACTCAGACACCAACAGAATTTGTGTGGTCGTAAGTAAAAAGAAAGATGCAGTGATTTGAGCTTTACATATATGTATATATATATATATATATGTGTGTGTGTGTGTGTGTGTGTGTGTGTGTGCGCGCGCGCCTCTTATGTGTGTGTGTAAGTATTCGATAGAGATATTAGTATTAGTGCTTTTATATAAGGATGAACGCATTTCTTGTATAGCGAGCAGGCGATGGGGTATGGGTGGCTTTTAAGAAGAAATCTTGGTTTGTCTCTCACATCGTATATTTTCCAGTACGACAATATTTATAGCAGCATCTGCAGTCGTAGTATCAAGCCGAGAGCAGAGCAGGAAGAAGCAAAGAAATAAAGGGGGATAAAGAAGGGAAATATAGGGAAAAGGGTAGAGAGAAAAGAGATGTATGGTCCCACATGACTGCCGCTATTTATATTATTTGCATGGAAGAAAGGTGGTTGTTATTTATGTTATTCTATGTTGGACAATGGAATTAATTTTAGCACCATTCTCGTTTCTTACCTGTTAAACAATGAAATATATTTTAATTTATTAATTTATTACGCATTTTAAATATTTTTTTGAATGAATTATGTGTATGTTAATAATTTTTTACGTCTAAAATCTTTTTTTGTTAAAATGATTAATGTTTAGGATTTCAAGTAAATTTCTTTTATAAAAAAAAAAAGAAAAAAAAAAGTATTTTAAATCTTATGAATAAATAAATTATTATTGGAATGTGAAATAATCTTAATAAGAAATATATAAATAATAGTAATCCAACTAAGGATCAATATTTTGTACAATTTGTAAACTAAAAGATAGTTGAAGACCTCTCAAAATTTTATAACACGGACAATGAAATTTGATAAAAATATATTTTACTAAATTTTTTAAATATTTTTTTATTTTGCATAATGATTATTTGATGTAGTTTTCTATTGATTTTTCTTCTTTGAAGATTATCTTTTGATTTTTTCGTCTCACTGAATTTTTTATTGACCGATTTTGGGTAGTTCAGTACTGGGTATATACTGTACATTTTAATTTTTATCTTCGGTTATCAACCTTTCCTAAAATAATGTTATCGTTATTCGCTAACAGTACCCACAAACAAAATAAAAGTAAGCAAAATTTTGTGTAACGTAGCTGGGCCATATGTATGTAAATTCTTTTACATCAAAATTGAGTTGATAGATCACCTGCCGAGTTTTATGTAATAATTTGAAAATTATAAAACAATAACCATTTAGTAACAATTTATTTATCTGCATTTGGTTATAAATAAATAAATGAATTTAAAATAAAAGAATATATAAAATTAGATAAGGAAAATAAATTCGGTAACGAAGTAAAATTAAAAGGACATATTCCTTCTAATACTGGGTATCTTCCGATAAAATATATTATTTGCGGTACAAAGTGTTTGATCATTTTATAAAACATTACGTCAAATTTCAATCTTCATCAATTTGTCTGAATATTCTGCTGATATTGAACCTTATTAAATTATATAATGTTTAATGTTTTGAGAAATCAGTATTTTTCAAAAGTAAAATCGTTATACTTTATGAAAATCGTCAAAAAAATTTTGTAAACTACATTCAATCAATCAATTGCATAAAACTAATAGAAATAATCATAAAAATTGCTTAAATTCTTAGAAAGGAAGGACACCGTGTCCTGTTTAGAATAATAAACAGAATTCGTTAAATCATCCAAAAAAAAAAAACACATACCATACACTGGCAAACCCATAAATCACTAATACATGGGATAAACATAACTGATTTCACTAAACACTACATCGATAAAGAAAATACTACATGAGCATTCACTTACGTATATAACAAGCAACATATTTATTTTATATTGCTTGATAGGTACCTAAACCAAACAGAAACATTTTCTGCAAGTATTTTATAAGTAAAAAATACAAATACCTTTCATCGATATTAAGCGCAATAAAAAAAAACTTTTAAAGACAGTAGATATAAACCAATTTTTCAGATCACTTTAACAATGTGAAATGCACAATTACATTTAATTTGGTCAAAACGTAATAGATCAAATACACTAATAATATATATTTGTATTTTTTTAATATTTATTTCATTCAACTTACATTGTTATAGGATGTCTTCAACTGATACGACAGTTTGTCAAGGGTTTCCATAAAAATAACATATACAGAGTTAAAATAAAAATTAAAAATAACTTGTCTGAAAAATAAAACATAAAACAAAACTCATAACTTATGATTAACTAACATATACAAAACAAAAAAATCTCCTTATCATCATAACCATCTGCTCTCCAATTCTCTCTTCATGTTACTTAAAACAAATTAAATATTTAAACAAAAACTAAGAATGTCTTCCTTCAACTTCTTAATTTAAATGAAATTTAATGTGTCAGGTGACAAATCTTGAAATGCTTTGGAACACGATATGAAAACGAACGATAGCCATACTTGTTATGAGGCCAGTGTATAAAATAAGGAGTTTTACGACTTTCATAGATCATATTTTTCATTTTTAAAATGTCTGTTGTGAAAAGTTATCCATAATAATATTTTGATATGGCAGACCTCTGGGTGATATAAGTCTGCTGACTATGAAAATCTTGGATATTTGTTGGAATACGTCTATTTTTATAGGCTTTTAGCATAGTTTTAATTACTTATTTTTTGTGGAACGGATTAAATTTAAATAACAATCTTCAAACCCACAAGCAGTATTACCATGTATTAAGACTTACTCGAATAATGTGTAATATATAATTTTTAAAACCTAAATAGGGAAACGAAGCTGTAGGTAATACATTTTAGATTGTATATTACGCTATACAGCAGAAATATTATTAATTTGCTTAGATCAAATAAAAAATTCATCAATAATATTGCCTAATTAGTTATGCCGGATTATTAAGCGAAACAGTGCAATTGTAGGAAGGTGAAGAATTTTGTAAACATATACAGGTATGTGTTTTTAAAAATAATTCTTTAATTACCCATTTGGGTAATGGATGTGCATTTACAGCCTTCTTTTTTTCATTAAAAATTAAACGTTGATCATGAGCCCATCGTAACAGCGCATCGAAGTCTTTTTACATATGAAATACAGGGTGTTTATAAGACGCATTTGCTACGACTAGAGAAACATCATCAGAAAATTGTTATAACCTACAAATTTTTTTAGATTTATCGATACAAATTACACTAATTATACATAACAAAGGTCCTAGGATGAACTCCTGAGGAACTCCGGAATCTATGTAAACTTTATGACTCAGTTTTTTACCAACTTGTATACAGAGAATTGCAATTTGATAAATAGCTCTGAAACCAAGTCAGCACATATACATCAACATTAATAATTATATTGCTTTATTTTTCAATATTTCGTTTTAAAACAGATTATTTTCAAAAAATAATTACAATATATACATATATATATATCAGTGAAACAAAAACACTACTTAGAATAATAAACAGAGGTAAAATATTGCTAAATACAAAAATAATACTGCTATATTACATACTAAAAAATTTTGAAGCATTTCTTTTTGCTGCAACCATAATACTTTGCAAACCATTGCAAAGATAATGCAACCATTTACTTTTTACTGCAACCATAATACTTTGCAAACCATTGCAAAGATAATGCAACCATTTACTTTACTGATAAAATGTGCACATAAAAATTACCTCCTAAAGATACTAGGAGCAATAGGATGTAGTAATTTTAAATTGCATCGTTTACAGTTTTTTTTTATTTTTAATTTATTACGATAGCAAACATTTAAAAGTTTCCATTTAATGAAACCTACATTTTATAGAAATTGATTTTTAATTATTTAAGCCACTGAGCGGAATACTATACCAATGAAAGATGTTTAGGCTCATCGATGATATTTTTTTTTGTTGAAACCAAAAATTAGTAAGAAAAATAATGAATTGTATAGATTTATTATTGGGAGAGAAATTCAATTAAGAAATAAAACCAAACGTTTGTGAAATAAATAAATATTGACATGAATATTTTTATTTATAAATAAAAATTAAAATGGATGGACTAAGTAAGGAGTAGATAAAAAACAAAACGATTATGACATTTTTTCGCGAGGGCAACAGTATTAAATAAGGTTGTCGAAATTAGAGATATATTCTTAAAAATCTTTATGCAGTTGTAGTGGAATATGAACAGTATTTAGTTCCATACGAATTTTATTAAATAGGTAGAAAAAAAATGAAATTTGTATCAGAGTCTTACAGACCATTAAATTGATCAACTGCATATTATGACTCCAGGTTTATTTAGATTAGATATAGAAAATAAATTTTTAACGAAGTAGCTCCATTGGAACTTATAAAACACATAACTAAGGACGTAAGATGTACTAAATATGGTGAGCTTAAAAGATCAGTATATACCAGAACGGAATAGAGAATAACATAAAACTAATAAAATGAATGATAATTCAAAATAAATAATATATGTATTTCAATATAACTTGCTTTTCTCCCTACAGATATTGGTTAGTTCAAAGAAATAAACCATGAATACCTAGATTTATTGCTTATTTAAGCACAAAATATCTTCCCATTTTTTATCAAAATGGGAAGATATTTTATGTTACATTATTTGATAATATCATTTAATTAATCGAAAACAATAATTAAATAATTGAAATCTACGTGTGTTTGTTAACGAATACGCAAAAGTCCGTTTGTAAGAGTTAAGCAGAAGAAACGAAGTGAATTTTCTTCTTTATTACGCATAATATGTAACTAATTCACTTTTTACCAAATTTTTTTCCTTAGAGATTTAGAAGAATATGAATTCATGGTTCTTAAAATTTTTAAGTTTCAAAAGAATAATGCGTTTAAGTAACAAAAAACAAATTTGTTGGCGTATGGTCTTGAAGTTAAAGAGATTCAAAATATGTATACATTCCAACATCGCAAAATCCTGTACCAGAAATTTAAATAAATATTATAATACATTTTTTTAAATGGTTACCGCTGATGTATTTAATGAATTATAATAAAAATAATACTTGACAGGATATTGGTTTTATATATTAAGCGTCACTCATGACATATATATTAAAACATGTCCTGACTGACTGGCTGATTCATCTATAAAATAAGAAAAAGTCAGTCTTTTTGCGCAAGAATTTTTTATTTTTTTAATTATTGATTTCATTCTAAATAAAATGGATAACGTACAATAATATTTAATTTAAAATTGTGTTTGAAGCAATTTATTAACGTATATAATGAAATAATTTGTTCTATTATTCATTTTAATGAAAAAATTATTTTTTTCTCAGTTAAACGACGTATTAAAACGCTTACCCAGTTTTAATGTCAAGAGATTTTTCATAACGCTTTTTCTTGGTATTATTTCTAGATTCGTATTCCGTCACTTATTTACTTACACGGGTAGTACATGAAGAGATAAAGAATAACTCAAACAGAAACGGTTGAGAGAATAAACAGAAGATTTAACGCATAAAAAAATCTTTCTGTAAAATACGCCATATTTCTGTTCTTTTTTTCGTACACAGACATTGTTTATTGCCTCCTCTTACACTCACTGTATTTCATGACCACCCTCAGAGTAAAAAGTTGTAAGATTTAAAAATCACCCTTTCCCGTACGTCTTTTTCTTTTGTTTTTACAATCTTTTCCCAGAAGGTAAAAAAGATTTCTGAACCTAATTTCATTCTCTCTTACTACGCATTAGTTACTGAAGTAACTGCCAAACTTCCGAATGAGAAAAATCCTTTGAATTAAATCACACTCGTGTTTGCACTATCGTTTGTCAACTTTACAACTTTTTTTTTTTGTTACTTAAGGATTTATCGATAAAATAATTTCATTTTTAAGTAGGTATTTGTTCTCTCAAAATTCACAGTAATAAAACACATGTTTATTGTTTTATTGTTGTTTAATTTTATGTACCGTTTAAGATTAATCTTTAATTAAATTCCTTACCGATGACTGATGCCTAAAGATTATTATTAATTCAAAACCTTTTTAAAGATCTGGACAAAGACCAAAAGGAAATTAATAAAACATGGGTTGAAAAAAAGATAAATAAACAAAAAAACTTCAGTACCATTCAAAATTTCAATTCAATTTAATTGTAAAAGGAAAGACGGATCATATTATCTTTACACTTTTTAGACTTCAATGTCTTCAAGTACATAGCGTTTAATTTAAAAGAGGCCCCCATCACTCAGTAGTTTATAATAAATTCATGTTTTTGTTGAAATTTATATATTGCTGTAAGATGGGTAAAATAATGTTTAAGAAGTTGGTATGACTAAAGCTGGAGTGAGGAGAACAGTTTATTGCCTGCAGATTTAAATACTGCAAATCTATATCGAACATACTGCAAGTTTGCATTAACTTTTGAAAAAAAAAAAAAATCTGCTTAATCGTGTATTTTTTGCTAAAATGTACCAAGAAAAGTGTTAATCAGAAGTTAGTTGTAAAGTTTCGTGAAACAAGTTCGATATAAGACAAGAAACGTACTTGCTACAGGTCAATTTTAACGACGCAGGTCGTAAGGACATTAAAGCAGCAGTTACAAGATCTCATAAATCTTTGTGGAGACTATACCGGAAAAAGAACATTTCACTAGGCTCAGCCGACAGTGAAGTGAGGAGGATGCTGAAATGTTATCCGTATCAAATGTAGGTTTTTCCATGAGCTAACTAATGTTGATTTTACTAAAAGGGTCCACTACTGTCAATGGTTCAAAGAACTTCATTGGCTTTTTGTATTAAGTTTTTTTCACTGATGAAGCGTGGTTTCACCTTTGTATGTATGGTAATAGTCAGAACTACCGATCCTAAGGTACTAAAAACCAACACATTTTCTCTGAATCTCCCCTACACCCACAAAACTAAACTTATCATGTGCGGTTTTAGGGCAACAAATAATAAAACTCTTGTTTTTTTTTTTTAACTCTGGATGCTACTGCCTACCAAGAAATTATCCAGAAGTTCATATCCTTACTGTAAGAGGATGAGCGTAACTTAACTACTGGTTGCAACAGGACAGATCGACTTCCTATAGAGTTTGTTTTATTATGGAGAAGCTACAGGGTATTTTTGGTGAAAGAATCATTTCTAAAGGATTGTGGCCACCAATATCCCCTGATGTGACTAGTCCAGA
Source organism: Zanna intricata (assembly GCA_010016005.3). Taxonomy (NCBI): domain Eukaryota; kingdom Metazoa; phylum Arthropoda; class Insecta; order Hemiptera; family Fulgoridae; genus Zanna; species Zanna intricata. Next base: position 12,911 of record JAAAKQ030406108.1, read on the forward strand.
CTTTAGAACCACTTAAAATAAATTATTTATAGGAGCAATACATACACCCTACAGTTATTGAAGGCAAACATTACCATTGCCATCAGGAAATAGACAGGATTCATAAAAAGTGAAGCCAGGAACATGGTCAAACGTGTTGAGAAGTGCATAAAAGTGGTTAGACATCTTTTTTAACGCCTTTAAATTATTATTTAAGTTTTTGCTAATAAACTATTATTTATAGACTAAACCAAATGATGGGTGGGCCTCTTTTAAGTTTTAGACTTTGTATTTCCTAATAGAGAATAATTTCGTAATCAAATGTTTACTTATATCTGCCACCACAGAGACAGATATACTTTTAGTCAGTTGCCTAAATGGAATATCTAATTCAAACCAAGCGCAACCATCTAGATAAAAATTAATTGATAGATCGTAAACCTCATTTATCCATTACTTGAAGAATATTTATAAATGCATAGATTATTACAGACATTTTTCTGTTCAGGTGATCATACGCACGGGTAATAAATCGTTGCATATCATGTTACTAACGTGACACCCTTCCCGTTTAGTGATATTTAAATTCAGGAAAAATTCCAGTCCAGTGACATTTGAGTCTATCTTCAGAAATAATAACTTTTGATAGATCTCGACTACAAAATGATTATTCGACCCGAGATAAGACTCTCGCAAGATGCTCTATTCTAAGCTAAATTTATGAATACCTGATAATTCATATTTCTTTACAGTCGTTTTAAAATTTTTATTCTTTTCTGGTTTCAGAAAATAGCCTATAAAGGCAAATGCATGAAACCAGCATCTTTATAAACAAATTAGGAAAAGGATATAGAAACTGATGTAAAGTAACTTGACACCGTTCGTGATCTAAGGCATTCTAAATACGGGAATATTTCGGTTACATTTTGTTTTTCACAGATTTTTATTATCCTTCTTGACGAAAATAATTTGATTACTAGTGTATTATCAGAAAGTATGTCGTTATATTTAACATTTCACTTGTATATTAAAAAAAATTAAATACCACCTGTCTAAATAGAAAATTTAATTTCTTTTTTAAGTATTTTCTTAAATTAGCTGAAATTTTTTTTACACAATTCCAAAGGAACTTCTATGAAAATACTATTAAAATCGATCCATTTGATAAATTTCAAGAGCTTGATGTACTTAAAAACACGTACTAAAAATACTGGTTATGCTAAAAAAAAAACTGTACTTCTTGTTTTAAAATATACGAGGAATTAATATGTTCGTCATTTCCCGAAGTCAATTAAAAATCAGTGAACTCTTTTTGAAAAATTAAGATCTAAAATCCAACATTTTAACATTAAATATATGTACAAAAAAAAAAAGATAACAATATTTTTATTATATACGATGTTCTGGTTAATACTATAAATAATAAATTATTTTAAGCATTACGGAAATTTGTAGCTTTGTAAATTATTATTTTCATAATTTTTTGTAATTAATGAAGATTTGTATTCAGAGGTCTTTTAAAAATTAATTTTCTTTATCCTACAATTACCTTGTCTTAAACATAAGTGAACAAGTAGTAAATTGCTAACTGAAACACTTTAGGTTAATCATGTTAAACATTTCAATACGTGTATGATATTTGAGTAACGAATACCTATCTAATCTTAAATAATAATAATAAAAAAAACAAAAAATAATTTTTCCCAACAATTTTATATATTTTCCCTAGAAATATCTAAAAAAATATCATTTACGCGTAAAAATAAATATGTGACAATAATTTCATAAAAATTACACATTTATTTTAAAACTTATAACTTTTTTCGTTAAAATGCTTAGAGGATATGACTTCAATTTAGTATTTTTTTTATTTTTTTTTTTTGCTTAAAAAAGATTATTTATGGATTATACGAGTAAAATATTTTTAATTAATAAATAAAGAATTTACCGCATCTAAATAAAAAATTATTTGGTTTTTTTTTACATTCAATCTATGTTTAAATATTTTTTTTCATAAAATAAAAAACTTAGTGTACATTTAAAACGCTTACAAACCTTTCAGTTTTAATTAAAATGTTTAATATTCCGTTTAAATAATAAAAAAGGAAAATAAATCCATTTCATTTTAATACTTGCTATATTTAGAAGAATAATTTGCATAGAAATATTTTGATGAAAAAAAAAATTAAATCATTAAAAAAAAAAGGAAGCCGGTAACAAAGTTGTAATATTTTTTCTGGGAATGGTTATTTATTCTTATATAGTTGAAAAATAATAATATGTGAAAAACGTTACCTAAGAATTCTTTTTTGGGGTAGGGATAATTTACGATGGAGTTTTATTGCAAAATTGTCATGATATATTTAAATAAACAAAAAAAGTTTTTAAAAATTGTAATTTTTGTACTTATTTCTGCAACCCACCTCAAAATTCACTCCTAGATTCTTTTTTTGATTTTTCTGCTTTAAATGGAAAAAATAAAGTAATATCGTTAACTATAGTTCCAAGAATTTTTACAATTTATATTAATTTTTATCTTAATTGTTACTATTTCTTCCTCTTTAAACATTAAAGTGGAGAAAGTAAGTAAAGTGGAAAAATTTCGAGTATATTTTTACATATATATATATATATACACACATATATATATATATATATTGTTACCACATGTCTTTAACTCGGCTACGCGCAAGAATGATAAATTCAGCTGGAATACAGTATACAATGCGCATGTACAGGCGGGCACTCCCACCACACGGCATCTGCTCGCGCATCTATCCTCCACCATGGCAGTCCCACACCACCACTGCAGGCTCCAATAAGTGAAGGCTTCTTGGCGTGAAACTTGATTTCACCATCAACCGCCGCCTTGAGAAGACTTCGGAGAAGAAGAAGATCGTTCCATCGTTCCCCTCGAAACTTCCACCGAAACTGGTCCAGCGTTGAGGACCAGTGCTCATATTGGAGCAGCACTCCCTCAGCCGGCCTGGCCGGCCGGCTGAGGGAGTCGTTGGATGCGGATTTACCATTCCCGCTCCAACTCTCCGGACTTCCATCACCCTGACCAGCAGACGCAGCGACGAGAGCCGACCCAGCGTGGGATCGCTTGGGGAGAACTGACTCGGCCGCGCCGGTGAATGATACCCGACCGACCCGACATTGTGGGGCTCTGGGGGTCTCCACTACCACGCTGTAGTGGGAACCCCACCACCGCTGAGGGAAACCCCGGTCGGATTTCAACGGACGAGCCGCAACTCTCCGACTGCAGCCGAGTAAACTTCGCCGGAGACCATCTCCCGGATCCAACAGCTCTTCTCAGAGCTAACAACAACAGCCCTTGGCAGGGCTATTACGAGGTTAACAGAAACAACGACACAAACGGCCCTTTTCAGTCCCACCAAGAGATGTTGAGGTTCCACTGTCGTCGAAGCCGTTCTGCTACAATATGTATATATATAATAACTATACGTAGAATATTTATAGTATTAATATTTAAAATGTAATATATATTTGCATAACAAGTCTAGATAAAACAATCTCATTCAGCACATAGCGATACACAATGATATGAACAGATAGATAATAACTCGGGGAATTCTTTACCGGTATAATAAAAATGAGTACGGATGGTTTTACTGATGAATTATCTTTTACTTTTTAAATTTTAACCAGTATGATCAATTTTGAGTCCTTGGATTTAAGCAATATGATCTACCATTGAGCAACTTTTATCGTCCTATTATTCAAATAAAATACACAATAAATTTTTATCAACAAATATAAAATATTTTGATATTGGAATATTATTAGAAATCTAATTTTTACATACTTTTGAAAATATTATTTATTACTTACCCAATTTTCGAACAGAGCAATAACAAAATATTACGTGCTGAATTGAAAAGTTTTTTTAATGTGGCAACGTGGAGAGATGTACACAGCTGCATTTATGCAATGTATCATAATAAATGGATATCTATAAGAGCACTGCTGTATTTTATGGCAAATTTTCTTTCTGACAAAAAAAAATGAAAGATGTTAGCCAATTCATGTATATTAGATACCTTATTTTTTACATAGAAATTTATAATTTAACCAGTAAAAAAAAAAAAAATAACAATAATTTCAATGACTAGTTTAATGTAATAAATTTTTTAATAAAGTAATTTTTTGTATAATTTAAAAAAATTACTGACAACTCCTAAGTAATAGTGATATTGATGTATTATTATAAGAAAGTATTTAGCTTACGTTTTCCGTTTATACCGTTTTCTTAGCTCGGTAATATATTATTCAGTCACTATTTATTAAAATTATTTTGTTTTTATAAATGTTGAATGGTTAATCAATTAATTCTAATCCAACATTTTTTTAACAAAAATTATGTGAAAAACACCGAAATACACAATTATCTGAGATTGCCAAACCGTTCGAAATGAGATACGGCGAATCAGTTCAAAATACAAATGAAACAAACGTGAACCGACTAGCGGTTAATCTCCTGAATAGTACCATGGACCTTATGCGCCTAAAGCGACTGAGTATATTTTGTCTATAAGTTCTCAGAGATTTGAGGTGAATCGACTACCATACAGTGAAATCAATCGTCAATATTCCTCATTTCTATTTCGCCACTTACTTTTTCTTGGTTCTTTGATTTCTTTCACTGTTTGTTTTTTGATTAGTTGATCTAGTAGTTCTTTGTGTGATTGATAAGACTATTTTTTGGCGGTTTCTCTGCTTTTTATATTCTAAACATGTTCAATGTTCATTAAACTCATCATTGTATTTACTTAATATTTATTGTACGTTAATGTATACTGTATTAAATATGTATATATACGCGTAATATGTACAGATAAAAAGTTCTTTGAGGGATTTCAGTGAAAACCTCTCGCTGCATGTCAGTTTTTTTTGTACTCAAATTTACTTATAGTTTCGGTAAATTGGGACCGATTGTAAATAAAACAATGCAGCATAAAAAACCAAAAAAATTACTGAAATAATAATTATTCACAAACAAGAAAATTTTTTAATTAAATAAACAATTTAAAAAATGGGTACTAAAATGAGTAAAATGTAATAACATCATACAATTTTTCTTTAGTTATATTTTGTGTGAACCTTTGGTAAATAAAAGTTAGATATATAAGTAAAATTAATTATTATAAGACTTCTAAAGGACATAATTTAAAGAATTAATTTTTTTGCGGTTAGGCCAATTATGGGCCACATAAATATCATTTCTGCTAGTATCTTTTTATTTTTTTCACACATTCTTTCCGCTTGTTTGAACTTTCTCTTCACTTTCACTTTCTTATAATTCTTTTCCATCCTCACGTTTTAAATCACCTCGTGTATTAAATAGCTATTTTTCATTTCTTAAATATCCCTAGGTTCTGCAGTTTTTTCTCCATTTGTTGTAGACAATCATGGTTGCCGTTTTCTTCCCAGCGTTTAAAGGATATGTGTTTATTTATTTTCTATTTATCCATTCTACACACACCGCCAAAGTATTTCAGTCTCCTTCTTTTTATCGCTTTTTCTATATCCTCAATTTCTTCATTTAGTTCCTGGTCGGACTTTAATCTGTATCCTTCTGTTGTTTACTTTGAGGGTTAGAATTGTTTTCAGTTTTCTTCTATTTTTTTTAACGGTTCCAGGTCGGTAAGGGGTAACCTTTCACTTCCAGACAATACCACTGGTCTCACCGACGTGGTGTAATGTTTAAGTTCGGCCCTTTTTGAGAAGTTCCTTTCATTGTAGTTAGTTATCTTTGGTCAGAAAACGTAATTTATCCAATTTGTTTCTTCTTTCTTCTTTTTCTGGCTGTTTTTTTTATTTTTTATTTTTTTTACTGTGTTCAAATATTTGTTCTGAATTACATGTTGACAAAAAACGCAAAAAAAAATCGGTAAACCGCAAAAAATTAGAGCTTGGTAAAAATATGAAAACAGAACGATTTAAAGAAGTGTCGTCGAGGGTTTTAAGGCTGTTTAGAATGGGTGTCATTTTTTTGTTCAAATTTACGTTCGGCATAAAAATAATTTTAATATCAATTTAAATTCAACACATATATTTACGACAAATATCCTACAATAATCTAATGCTATGCAATGAGGACGAGAAATAAATATATAAAATATCACCAAAGAAAAAGGTTATCAAAATCGGTCTATTTAGTTATGGATAAGCTTTCAACATATGTTAAAAAAAATATGTAGAACGAATTAAAAAAAACATTTCTGAAATTGGTTACAAAATAGAAAAACAACTGTTTAAACAATTAATAGGGATCTTCTATATTGAAATTCTCGCACAGAAGTTTATTGTTGTTAGTGACGACTATTCTATTCTTACATTACACATTTAAAAAAAGGATTTGTGTGTAATATTGATGTTGAAGCACAATTTCTAATCACGTCAGTGGTCAGAAAATATTATCCACCACTATTCTTTTTAGACATGTCGGCATTCCGGTTATCCCCACTAATATAGTTAATTCACATAAGTACGAGTCCACTAATGAGTGGTTTATTTCACATTTACCACGATTTCGTAGTTTAGGGAAAACTCATAAATTCTTTACAGTTTGTCTGCGAGTCCTCGATAAGAAGTCCACGAAATTAAGGGAAAAATTGACAGTGTAATGCTAAAACCGGATACCAGGTGAGTTAGAATTGTCATCCTATATTCTCCATAAATATGACAGAATTAAATACTGCTCGGCCTAATATCGGCTGGTATTATTTTTTGTAACTTATTGGCTTATAACAATCCCTTCTTTTTCCAGTTATGCATCCTACTGTGATAAGTAGAACCTTTCTGCATTGTTCATACATCTTCAAAGAGCGATTGGATAATAACAATTCTGCCAGAGCTGCCTCTATCATTATCGGATGCTTGAATATGTACAAACTTTACGAAAAAAATATTTCTAATCCGCAACCACATTGTAAAGAATTTACCTAATTTTTCGGTACATCATTTCATAAATGTATATTCCTCGACTACCTGAAAATAAAGAAATTATATTGTCTAACAATAATCTGCTGTTTGCAAACCATGTGTTACTCTGCAACAGGATTTCTGTCATGTATTATTGCAAATTACACCACCATTGGACGGATCTGTCAACTCGGTTGGCTTTGAATTATTTGAAGCAATACGCCCTTTTGTTGTAACATTGCACGCGTTTTTCTTTAGTGTCTAAACCACGGGTTAAAACGAAATTGCTGTTATACAACAATTCACTTCGTGATATGATGCAATCCACGATTAGAAGCAGAATGAATATAGAAGCATACAGGAAAATAAGCAATAAAAGACTGTAAAATAATTGGAATTTCGATAAGTAAAAATGTAAACATCAGTTTCATTATAAATGCAGCAGCATTACTCCATTAATAAATTTGTTTGGAAATTAATTATATTAAAACTATTTACTGCTATTAATGTAACGCAAGTAACTTCAATTAACTTCAGTGGCGGGAGTCAAAATAAAGAACATAAAAGTATTTTGTTGTAATAAAAAGAAATCGATAAAATTTCTTACTGTAGAATGAATACATTTGATTGACTTTAATTAGATTATTTCATTTCTCTAGATAATTGTCATCTCTTCCAACATTCTGACATGCCGTAATTTAGCGTAGTATGCTAAAATTTCTAAAACACCTTGTAACAAAAGGTATCGCCACCTAAAATTGTACGTAGAAATTAAATTCCAGTATCTATATAAAATAAAATAATTCATGGATACTAATTTGTAAATAAAAGTTAAATAATAACTTAGTTGCAATATTTTTTTAATGCAGTGAATTTTTCCGCAGAAATAACAAGCTAGCAATTTATTACTATCCGGTTTCATTATCACGAACGAATTTTGCTACTGGGAATTGAACCCATCACCTAAAAAACAGAAATTAAACTGTAAACACTTTGTAGACGAGTGATAGAGACGTTTCACAAAATTAAAACATTTAAAATTAAAGAAGTTTTAACTTTTATGCAACAAAAATAAATTTAATTTTAACTCTATTTTTAATGTTTTATTAAAATATGTTACCTTTATTCTAATTTTAACTTCATAAAAATTTTAATATGAAAAATCTTTTCTTTTTTTTTTTTAAACAAACTATAACATTACCAAAAATTATCTTTACAAGAAAGAAAATTGTAGGACAGAAAAATAATAAAAGCGTATTTTAGTGTATTTACTTTACAAAAAAATAAAAAATAAAATAAAACCTATAACGAATTTAGATTTCCGCCAAGCTATGACAGAGTGGTAGGCCTTTCATTCGGAGGTCCCGGTTTCGAATCCCGGACTGGCATGACATTTTTCATACGTTAAAAAATGTTATTTCCATACTCCTAGGACAAGCCTTAATGTTAAGGTATGTTTTTTTTTTTTATCCCCCCCGGGTCGGACCTCCAATTAAGTATTGCTCAACCCGGAAGGGGCCCCAACAGAGAAGCAGCCCCTCCCGGGTTGAGCAATACTTAATTGGAGGTCCGACCCGGGGGGGGATAAAAAAAAATAATAAAAAAAAAAAAGTTATGTTTGTAAGGTAAATATAAGCAAAAATAAAATAAATTAATTTTGCATATTAAGTTTTCTACAATCATCGATTCCGTTAAAATTATTATTTTTTTTTTTGAATTAAGATATGAACTTAAACGATATACGAGTTCGGTGTATGTGTATAATACAATTGCATGTCTATAAAGTAAAAGAAAAAACTGCAGCACATAAGAAAGTAGCTGAGAGAGTTTTTAAGTGGAATAAATTAGTTTTTTTTTTCTTTAAACAACGATGAAGGAAAGCACTGACGCACGCCCTGCAGGGTCTTCGCAGGGTATTTAGGGCTCGAAGCCATGATGCTAGCCGTACTGACCTAGCATATAGCTAAGTGGGCACTGGACATGGAGTCAGCCGTAGTGACCATGAAACAGTGTCACTCCCACCCCCTACTGATTAAACCTTCCCCGCCGTTTCCTAGGGGCGACTGGAACCGCCTTTCGGCATCCCATCAGTCAGCCCTGAGTGTTGTGGCAGCAGATTAAACTAACCTTTTGCCCTTCTCGCTTGGGCTCCTGAAGAGGAGCCCCCCTTCGAGGTCCTCCTGGGCTCATTGGGGCACGTCGACTCCCCGCTGTAGATGTGCCGATGCGTCCCTCCTCCAGAAGGCTACCCGTCCCGCCCTACTAGCCTAAATCTAAAGGGGCGGCGTGCGCATTGAAAAATGCACAGTGCCCCTTCCCCACCTGCACGCGACCTCTCAAACCTAAGAGGGGCCCGAGTGCTTCATCGGAGTTCCTCGACCCAGTTCACTCTTGCTTGTTTCCCCTGGACCAAAGCATCCTCAGCAAACAGGCTGCCTCCCATGCCCTACACAATCGCCATGATTCGAACTTCCCGTATATATATATATATATACATTTTTTTTTTTTTTTTTTTTAACTCCGTAACGTGCCGTTACTCCCTCTGCTTACTCTAAACTTATACTAACTTCCTTCTGATCCCTCTCTCTAACCTTAAAACTAACCTAACCTAACTATTACGCCTAACCTAAACCTAAGCCTAACATAAACCTAACCCTACCTTACGCAAATTATAGAATTAATCAGACATTTTCTTAACTTTTACAGATATACATTTTTTACATAAATAAGGTTAAACAGAATTATTCACGAAGAATGTAACAAACTTTCAGGACATGATCTGCAAGTAGAAATCATATGAATTCATTCATATAAATACAGGTTCGGAAACGTTTCGGTTAGCGAGGCTGACGAAAGATTGGCTGACGAAGCTGACGCCCTGATTTCTGCGCCTTCAGTAAAGTTAAGACAGACTGTAATTCTTGGAACCCAAATTAAGCGGTAAACTTAGTGATTTTATATGAATTATGACTTAAAGACTGAAAAAATAATAAATCCCAGAACTGTACTTTAAGTAGGTTTTTAGGAATTTGGAATAAAATACAAACGCCTAGATCGAAAAATATTTAATTTTTCTTTTCTATAAATACAGGTAGAATACCTTTTTTTTAGTTCTTCGTATTTTCTATATTATTTAATAAATAAATTATTATTTAATTAGGTATATTTATTTAAGTTTATTTTTAATTAATTTATATATTCTTATGATGATAATTTACAAGTCAAAATGCACATCTATCTAATGATCTTCATTTTCTAAGAATGGGTTTTTTTAAACTTCTCTTTTAAATTATGAAGTAGATGAAAATGTACATTGTAGAGTATTAACTATGTATTATTACAACGTAGAAAGAAGCTGCGTACTTGCTGCCTAAGAATATGTATGTTCAGTTCGATCTATTCTATACACTTAGGATTGGATCTTGAGACGAGAACAATCGGAAGTATAATTCTTTCAAATCAAATTGTCATCGTATCAGATAAATATAGAGAGAAGAATAAACATATAATATTGAACATATTGTTTCATGTCATTTCTGCTCTTCAGAGCGATCGAATTTGATAGACCTTTGTATACAGAACATAAAGGACAAATTACATTAGAACAGTCTGAAATGTACAAACACACTATACGAAGTTTAAATATAATATCCTTTACATATAGTAATCAGTTTAAATTGTACACCCTCTGTGAGTGACTCGGTGATAGAATTACACGAATAATATTTCTCCTCCACTATCGACCATATTTCACCCGCTTCCATTCCATTCAGATATTTTAAACCAAAGAACAGTGAATAAAATGGATGTTCATCCACAACCCGACAGATCGGTAAATAATATAATATAAGACCAGTTTTTTAATAATGAATAATTTTTTTTTTACTGTTTTTATTGTATTTTAAATACCAGACTTCGGTTTTAGTAAAGACAGAAAAGGGATTTTTATGATTTTAAAAATAGGTGCATCAGAGAAAATTATCAGGAAAATTAAGAGTGTATATCACTGTACGAAAAGTTAGAATAGGTGGAGAAACATCTTACGAATTCAGTATAAATAAGCCAGTAAAAGAGGTTGATAACCTGAGTCATTATTTTATTATTTAACGACTTTTAATTATTCATGACTTTAATAGAATGATGTTGTTGATCGGTACAACTAAGAACAATAGAAGAAAAATTTGAAACAGGAAGGTAAGTAAGATCCATACACATTCGGTCACTGGTTTATGCTGATGATGTGGCGCCCTCAAGAAAGAGCAGCAAAATTCAAATTTAGCTGTATGCTTCAATAGTTAAAATAATGCATACATTAAAAGTACGAATTAAGGAAACTAAATTGTTTAACATGACCAAAATAGTTTATGTTTAAAAAATGTTAAAGCTATAATTATTCTAAATTATTATTTGTAATAAGAAAGGATAACAAAAGAGGATAACAGTGGAATTCGGAAAGCAACGCAGTATTTAATACAGTTACATAAAAAAGGAAAGTCAAACAAGAAATAAAGATATTTAAAAGTATACTCTATTAATCATCAATTCTCTAACTCTATTAATGGTGTTTATTAATAATACATTTCTGCCAATATTAACATGTGGAATGCTGCATAAACACGTTCCGTTTTGTGGCAGCTGAAATAAAACATTAAAAGGGCAATGTTAAAACAAAAAGAGATCGAGTAAAAAATATCATAGTACAAGCTCAACTGTAACAAAGATATATGATGGAAGCAGTAAAAGAGAGAACATTAGGGAAGTAAGGTCAAGTTGAAAGAATAAAAAGGATAGATACCGAAAATGGATATGGATGTAGGCTGGTAAGGAAGAAGATGACAGTGGTTGGTTAAAGGGGTAATTAGTCCGTAAAGGAGAAGACGGAAACCATGCAAAAGATTAGATAGATTTCTATCAACAGAAAAGTGTGTAGTAAATACGTGATTACGTTAGGCCAGCGTTTCTCAACGTGAGGGCTGCGGTGATATGAAAGAGGGGATCGCGAAATTAGCCTTCAACTTTACACATAAACAATAATGAAATCAATTTATGAGGGAAAAATCATTTATTATAAATATGTTATTTACATTTATAAGATTTTTTTTTTGTCTACAGTCATTTGACTGGTTTGATGCAGCTCTCCAAGCTTCCCCATCGAATGCCAGTCGTTTCATTTCAGTATACCTCCTACATCCTACATCCCTAACAATTTGTTTTACATATTCCAACC
>JAAAKQ030406219.1:0-25062 GCA_010016005.3 Zanna intricata
ACGAGGCAACACCCTACCCCGCGCAGTACTACTTACATTACGTGGGTTACCCACGTAAGCGAACAAGCTTTCGAATTTCGCCTTCACCTCCAGGGCCAGCGGAACCGAGCTACTCGGTTTACCTTGAGACCGGCAAAACTCCTCGATAGCAGGACTCATTTTCGGACTCATCACAACCTGGATGGCCCTGAATCATCGACCGATACCTCGTCCTCTGAATGTGGGGGGCCCGTAAAACCCGGACCCCTCCGCCGACTCGTCCGCCTACCAATAGATGGAAACTCAACACCTGACATAACCAGTGGCTGGATCAACCTTAGCCAACTAGACTAAATAAATCTCGCTGTATTCCTTCTACTTAACTGAATGGACGAGCCCACAGATGCGACAACTACCCGCAGCGAGCCACAGGCAGCCGGGGACCTTCTATTCCTCTGTCGCTCAACGCACCTTTTCGCCGCTACTGGATCGAGTACTTGTCGATCGAGACCAACACGCAATCACTGAAAACGGCCCCCGCTCCGAAGAGCGCAAGCAGGACTAAGGGATATTAAAAAGCTCCCATTGCTTGTGACAGGGACTTACAACCAGCAGTCGTTACCACTCTCTTCGCCAACGATGATGCAGGTGCTCGGACAAACTTAACGCCAAGCAATCTGGTGAAAATCCACGGAAAGCGGATGTGATAAGTCTGACCAATCGGCGCAAGCGTTACCACAGTCAAAAACTTCAGCAATAATCACAAACTGGGGAAGGTACACACTTGACCCCAGTTCAAAATAACACCAAAGAGACCTTTAGCAGCGCAACACTCTGTCCGCCAAGAGAGACCACAGTGTTAACGTTTTGGGCAGGTACGACTTAGGAGAAAAATTATAAATAAGTTGTTAACTTTAATGAACGGAACGCAAGGATACAGATTTTCTATTTGTCGCAGAGCCTCGACATCAGTCCCTTGTTACTAGGTCCTTCTTATTATTGGGCGGGTATTTGTCTATTTAAAGTTGGTTATATATTTGTTTTATTTTGGACGGAATTTTTGATTGCGTTTCGATCCTTACACATCAATTTGAAACATCATTACATGTGCTATCCTTGGAAGACTAAGGTAATTATGTCTTTCTCCCGGTACTACAGTCCGTCCACTGAAGGCCTTTCGATGTTCGTGCTTTTCGGTCTTGTGTAGGAATGCGCGTGATGATACCTTACTTACAGGCGGGTGTAATTTACTCCCTTCGCCGAAGAAAGTGCATGTGCTAACGATATGTCTTATAAATTTATATATTCATTCCACTTTGTAGAAAATTTTTATGATAAATTAAAAAAGTGAAATAAATTTTGCCTTCATTTTTTAATTTAGGATCTGATGGGAGCACAATATAAACCAAAAATATATAAGTCTTTTAGAAGGTATGGAATTATGTAAAAAAGATTATTTTTTTTAAAGAAAACATTTTCAGATACGGTAATCATGGAGATCATATCTCTCCATCCCGTTGATAAACGGTAAGCTAAATTAAATGGCAGCAATGACCCATATTCAGAAATCGTCATAAAATTGTTAATAAAAATTAGTAAATCCGAACAGAAAATATAAATAAAAAAAAGAAAAAACAAAAACTAAAGATAAAAATAAAATTAGACTTATTATCCCACATCCCTGAATGAAATTGCCCAAATATATGCTGATGTAATGGCATCATCTAAGTACTACAGGAATACGAGTTCGAATCCATAAATCACAAAAAGTAAAAAATGTTTTTCACATTTAAATAACACCAAACACACCATCACAAAGCTTCTTCACCATCTTAAATTATGTAAGAAACTTTCCAATCCCTTAACTAAATTTTTAAGGTCCTTACTTCCATGTACCGTCGACCAATTATGACCAAAATTAAATTATATCAATGCCTCATAATGAAACAATCATGCAAAGTTTAATTAAAATCGATTCGTCAAGTATGAAAAAAATCAAGAAAAAAAAAAACAAAAAAACAGGAAAATTCTGGAGAATTATATAATGTTGTTTGATTAGAGACTTTTCATGAAACATCAAAAAGTGCAAAATCTGCAAGAAAAATTTTACTTGACTAGAATACTTTCAGTTATATATCTCATACTGTAATGTACATATACATAGTATAACTACTTTTAGCCAGGATAGTAAAAATTAATATGAACTTATATTTTAGTTGATTTTATAGTTAGATACAAAAACCTTTTGTAAATATATAAAACAGTTATTGAACAAATAAATTACACAGAGCTAGTTTATAAAGCAATCAAATCACTGCAGATAAAGTGGCTAAAGTTAGTTAAAGTTTATGTCCCCCTCTTTCTTATTTATTTTTAATAATATTAATACTATTATTATTACTACTTACACAACTATTACTATTATTATTATTATTAACAGTTATAAACTCCATCAACAACAACTTCCATACAAATTCTACGTTACAGCAGAAGCTGTTTTGTTACATTATGTTAGATAGCTTCCAGAATCCTTTCATGTTCACAAACTGTTAATAGGGTATAAGTAATGTACAGGAAGATAGAAAGAGACGGTATAGCAGTGAAAGAGAACGAAGCAGAAGCTATCAGGATTGGTCTGAGCTAAGACAAAGTAACGGGGAAGGGAGAGTTTAAGGCTTACGATCTACAACTTTCTATCAAATTAGTGTAATGGGTGAAAAGACCAAAACTGTGGATAGTTGTCGGATGGACTTTGTTTAAACAGGAAATATTCATTCCTTCATTATGTAGTTTAGATCTTATAGTGCCTTCTGCAATGAATAAAACTATTATTAAATATTGTATTTCTACAATGTTTTAGAGTAACTAAAGCGTAACAAACAGTATTTGATATAAAATTCTGTATAGAATTTAATTCGTAAAAAGGCTAATAGTATTTTTTAAGTATGAATAAGTTAGTACAAATAAATCTATAAGGGATATTATTAAGAAAATATAAGGATTTTCTTAAAAGAATATAAATTAATTAAATATATACAGCAATCTTTGTTTACTTTCCCGGCAAATATAACTATATTAAAGGGGGGAGTATGATGATCATGGTAAAAATTAGGTATTGGCTGTTTGCAAATCTTTAAATTTTTTTGTGCAACTAATTCGCTAGGGGAAAAACATATATACCAGGGGTGTAAATATGAAACCTGAATTTGACCAATGACGGCTCTTGCTGTCAATATAATGACCGTCAAACCATGTCATTGGCGCCATCAAAAGTTTTTTCACAGCTGACAAAGATTTTTAACTCGCAACAATACAAGTTTCATATAACAACATAGTTTTTAATAGAATTGAACATGTCGAATTTTGTGCCTACAAACTACGAATTGAGGGACAGCACTGATTTTCTGTTACCATTTAAGGAAAACTGCTGCATAATCACATAGAATGCTTGTCAAAGCTTACGGAGAGCGTGCTCTTGCAAAATAACAGTGCTTTAACAAATTCAAAAGTGGCGCGATTTTTTACATGAGAAACGAAGAACGTGGAAGACCACCGAAAAAATTTGAAGACAGTGAATTGCAAACACTGTAGGATGAGGATGACACTCAAACGCAATAACAACTCGTGGATCAATTAAATGTAAAACGAGAAGCCGTCTCTATACCTTTGAAAGCCTTGGGAAAATGGATTCCACGTGAACTAAATAAAAGATAGCAACCGAAAAACCATTTGCGAAAGTGGTTTTTGGGCCAGGTACAAGAGAAAGTCATTTCCAATCGAATTGTGACACGTGATGAAGTGATGAAAAGAGGAAATATGTTGAGAATTCTAACCGTAAAAGATCACAGATAACTCCAGGCGAATCATCAACATCGATTGCAAGGCCAAATCACTGTGGAAAGAAGACAATGCTCTGTGTTTGGTGGGATCAGAAGTCTGTGATGTATTATGAGGGGCTAAAATATGGCGAAACCGTTAATACTGAACGCTACCGACAACAAATAATCGATTTGAATCAAGCTTTGCGTGGAAAACGACCAGAATATAAAAAAAGGCAACACAAAGTGATTTTGCTTAATGACAATGCACCATCACACACAGACAAACCGGTCAAGGAAACGATTGAGATGTTCAGTTGGGAAATACATTCGCATGCGGCTTACTCACCAGACGTGGCCCGTCTGACTACTATTTATTTGGATCGGTGGGGCACACACTTGCTGAGCAGCGCTTCACTTGTTATGAAAATGGCTCGATGACTGGTTTGCCTCAAAAGAGCAACCGTTTTTTTTTTGGCGTGGTATCCATAAGTTGTCAGAGAGATGGAAAAAATGTAGTACAATATTTCTAAAAAAATAGTTTTTATTGTCACACAATAAACGTGTATTTTCTATACAAAAATTCCGGTTTCATATTTAAAAACCTGGTATATGTGTATGTGCGTCCGTATATATGTAGATGTGATGCAACTACTTTTGGGCTTATATCTCAAGATTGACCAAAGCAATTTTCTACAAATTGCTCATTTCTTCAATTGGCTCAAGTATTTCTATATATAAAGCATTTCCATATAGTAAAGCTATATATATATATATATATATCGTATTATATTTTTTCAAAATTTATTAAGGGAATGGGGGATAATCGCAAAAAAAAACAATTTTGTTTTTTCTTCAAAGGAATTTCAGAAAAAGCTTTATCAAAACAATTTACCTTCAATGTTTTTATAAATAATACAATTTTTTTTTAAATCCACCCCATCTCTTAAAATTGAAATACAAGTTCTTTTGCTGTAGCTCCCTTCGGTTAAAATATTTTTCAAAAGTGTTTTGAAAGTTTATACTTTATATACAAAGCTATCAAGAAATGCCAAAAAAAATTTTAAAATTGAGGAAAATTCCTAAAATGCAGAAATAGTTTTTTTTTTTTTTTAAATTTTATTTTTTTATTTTAACTCATATTGAAAGGGGTGGTATCAGATTTAAAGAAAATTTCACTTAAGCAAATCTTTTAAGCTTTACATATATATGAATATATTTTTAGAAAATTTTTTATCAAACTTTATTTTCCACATCTAAAAAATATATATATTTTTTTTGGGTTCGAAATCTTTTAATTTTTATTATTAAAAAGTTTTTTGTATTTTTCTTCATCCCTTAAAGAGTTATTAAAATTACAGTAGCTTTGGCACCTATATTTAATTTCGGACCAAAATGAGAAGCGATTTTTTTTATTAATTTCATAAAAATTATTATTCGGTTTTAATATTTTAAAATAATTCCCTTCAAATTAATATTTTTATAAATTTTTTAAATAAAAGTAAGACTCTTAGTGTTTGAATTGTTAAACTTCACTTTACAATGAAAATGCAGAGCAATCAATCAATGTAAACGCTACGCCATTCAAGTCATTGAATGCTAGAAAACGTAGCTGTGGAAAAAGTTACCTATCCTTTTAACTCAAATTTTTTTAATAAGGAACATATCTCTCTGCCTCTTGACCAAAATTAAATCACATCAATTCTTCATGTAGAAATGAAGAAATCTTCGTTCCAAATTTAATCCATATCGGCCTGATCAGTCTGAATATATCAAGCAAAAAACAGGAAAAATAGACACGAAAGTAAATCCTTTTTATTTTTTTTGGAAAAATTCGACCTGTAAATCCGATTTACTTTATAGTACTTATACAGAACAACTTATAATCCGAAAAGTAAAACTGAAAATTATTCTATTGTCTAAATAATATGTCTACACAATGTTTTTGCTTCAATATTTTATAAGTAGGCATTAAATTAAAAAAAAAAAAAAAGAACTTATATTACAAGAAGTATGATTTAACTCTCTTGAAAAAAAAAAGTTTGTTAAATTTAGAACTTTCCTTGAGTAATTCGTGGAGAATACAACATAATCTATTAGTGGAATTGAATTAATTAATTTGTATACAAATTTTTTGATCAATTTTAGCAGTATTCTTTTAAATAAATTTTAATGACAAACAAATATACGTTGTAAATCATTTTATGTTCCTCCAACTAATAATTTTTATACGGAGATTTTATTGTAAACAATACTAAATTAAAGAAAAAGGATAATTCTTTTTTCTTTTTTTTTTTAAAGTTAATTACGAATATTAAAATATGCTTTAAAGATAATCATTTTTTGAAATATCAACTTACAAAAATTATCTTTTCAATTTGGTAACTCTGCTATTTTGATTACCGGCTTGTGGTTTTTTGATGTAAGGAAATAACTAGTATACCTAATTGTCTGTGGATCACATAATTGTTGTAAAAACATTTAGCTAGAGATATTCGTAATTAGGTATATGGAAAGTTGATTATATTAGAATCATTAAACTAAATCATTCATTCATAATATATATAAAATAAATATAAAAAGATTGATAAATATCGAAAAAGTATTAATACAACTTTGCTATGAAAATTATGATCTTTTGTACATAACTCCCATATCTTTAAGATTTAATTTTTCGTTCCTTATGGAAAGTAAATTAAAAAAAAAGAAGAATAACCCGCCGTTTAAGTCAGTAGAAATTTAAATAAAACTTGTTTTTTTTAATAATCATTTCTACTGTAATAATAAAAAGTAATATATTTATCTATCTTGTTTGTACTTTTTAATTAGTTAAGATTTAATTTACTTAATATTACAAAAATAATAAATAAAAAAGAAGACTGACAGAAATATTAAAAACGACCAGTAATATGGAAAGTTTTATATGAAAAATTTCAGTAAAATCTGTAAAGTTGAATATATATAAGTGTTAAGTGACGGCACGACAAGATGAAGATAATGTACATTATTATATATTCCAAGAAGATTGTCTTCAGTATGTTTATATAAAACAGAAGGGAACTGTGTCAGTATAAGTTTGTTTGTATACGCCTCGACATAAAAGAGAGATAGTCTTGCGATAAAGAGAGGATGAAAGAGAGTAAGACGGAATGAAAAAGAGAACGGGGGGGAAAGGAGTGAAAAGGATACGGTGGTCTGGTCGGAGCAATTCATCTTGAAGGGCGATAACTCGTCTTTCTCAAGACTCACCCTTTCCGACCGAGTTCAACAGTGCTACTCGGCTCATCCCTCTGTGTATTTCATCTCGTCAGTAAAATGTGACGTGCATAAAATGAACCGAGACCCGCCACTTCAGTCATGATTGCTACTCCTGCTGAGCTAAGTCGAGGCAAACCGACAACTACAGCAATAATCTGCTTCACCGACTTCTGTTACCACTACAATATAAACCACCCTTCATCTATAACAATTACAATTGTTAGTATTATCGATGTACTACGTCAACAAAAGTCTTCATCAAAATAATACAACTAAAAACTTATTTTATATGTCAAAAATTATTTCTTTTTAAATATAAAATATGATGGATGTAGGATATAAATACATGTAATTTTTACTCTACCCGCTTTTTTTAAATGAGAAATATATTTAAAATTTTAAAAAAATGTTCTTTAATAAAAAGAAAGACTCTAAAAAATGAAAATTTTGTTCTCCTGGCTCCGAAATCACGCACTAAAATATCTTGATATAAACTTTAGCTAACTTTTATTTATGTCATTATGATACGATTTGAAAAATTACCAATAATATTTATTTTTAAACATGGAAAAATGGTTTAATTTTTTTTTTCTTTACATATCTCAAATGTTGAAAAAACCTCAGTTTGCTTGGACAAGGCAATCTGGAATCTTATTTTGAATAGGGGCTATTAAGATGCAGTAAAGGGCAGTATACAAGATAAAATGTCACAGAACTGCATCAGAATATCCCGAGAGCTGCTGACTCATTAGTTCTTTCAGCGGTTCATTTCAGAATTAATATACTTCCTCACTAATTTGCACGTATAAAAAATTACAGACTTCTGCATGACTAGATTAGAAGTTAGGTGAAACACCTGGGGTTTTCAATTTCAGGTTTTTTAGAGTGTTTAGAGTATAAAGTCTAGTTTGCCGATAATTATGGCTTCTACTTTTACTTTATATTGATCCCAGTTTTCCACGATCTCATTTCCCAAGTACTGGTAATATTTTCAGCGTTTACTTTTCATATTGAAAACCAGTGGTATGGCAACGCCAATAATTAGGTGCTCTTTTACTGTTTCATGACCACAACGATTCACTGATTGCGCTTCACTGATTTATTTGTTAGGTCAGAGCAATTATAATAAACTTTACAGCAATCTTTCTTCATTACAGAAAGTGGAACATATCGATAACGGTCTTTTCGAAGATTTCCCGATTCAGAATAATGTTATAGTATAGAATTCTCGATACAGGTGGGACATGAACTCTTTCAGGGCTGATGACTGGCCTCCCCCAGTCACGTACTAATTCGTGGGGTCACATAGACGACAGTGGTTTGTACCGTGACATCCTTGTCTATGTACTCTCGATAATTTAGTGCGCGAATTATAGAGTCCTGAAATGTAAAAGCAAATTCTACTATGTCAACAAACAGTCCTGTGCCCTTGAGCTACATTAAAGAAGTATTACAATCCATTCTATCGTACAAAACGGATTTGACAAACCACCCATGAAACCAAGCCCGTCATTGATCTATTCTTTTGTCAGCAGTTTGAGTATTTCGCAGCGGTTGGAAGCTAATCTTTGCAAGGTTAATGTTATTATTATTAAATTACACACATTGTATTACAAAGTAAGTCAAAAAATTTATACTACCATGGAAGAAAAAGCAAAACCATTTTTCAATTAAAGAGAAAAATCATAAATTAACACCAGTGTATTTTAGCAAAAATATTGTCCCTAATAATAATTGTTTTAACAAGTGTGTAGTAGAATGTTATCTAAAGCGAATGATCTTATAATATGTAATGAGGTGTTAAAAAAAACGATTTTTTCTTTTCATGAAAACAAGAAAAAGTCGTAGACCAATAAGGAGAGATAAGCAGAGGCATAATAATAACAGATGTACACTGGATGACAAAATTATATGAAAAAGTTATAAAGGAGCCAATTACAAATACATTTGTAAATAGATTTCAATGAAAAAGAAATGAAGTAAAAGGAGCGGAGGAGAAAAACAATGAAGGAGAATGTAGAGAAGGAGAATGGAAAAATGTGGACTGGGAGAAGAAACGTGGAAAAAGGTGAAGGTGATAAACAAACATATTCAGAAAAACGAAGGAAGATTATAGAAAAAAAGGACAAAACGAATAAAAAATAACGTGCATAAAGAGAATAAAAACAAAAGAAACGGAAAGAAGAGGACAACTGTGGAACAAAGAAGAAGAGAAAATAAGATAAAAAAATAAGTACAAATGAAGGATGAGAAAGACAATGAAGATGATGAAAACAGAGAAGACAAAGGTGAGTAAATTATGTAGCGTACTCAAAAAACAGAAAGGAAAACTCTTTTGTTTCTAGCTAAATTATAATAAAATTATAACAATGAAAACATTTCTTAACTACTAAATAAATTTATCAACGGTTGAAATAAAAATTCAATTATTAACAGTAACTAATATTATTATAATAAATACATTATGTACAATACGAATCTTTTATCTATTTAAAAAAAAATGTCTTACCTGAGAACTCTTTGACTCCTATCGTATTTAACGATTTGATCCTTAATGTGAATCTTATGAGAATTTCTTTGTCTCACAGCTAACATAGCATGTTTACCTCTCGGTACAGCTCTGTGTTCTATACGATAATAACATGTTACGTTACGTGGATAAACGCCAGGGTAGTTAGGTGATTGTATACGGCAAGGCCTCATATCACAGCGATCTAATACTCTGTCACAGTAACTACTTGGAATTAGTTCACCTCTCCAACTGCTGTTACCATATCTTAAATGAGCTTCGTTCGCTCTAAGTAATTTGTATGATAATTTGAAGTCAAAATTATAACCGATACCCTGAAAAAAAAAAATAAAAATAAACTTTTTAAACTTTTATCTTAAGTAATACTATATAAACATAATTTTTTTTAAGCTGTTATTACAATAGATTGTTCAAAGCTATTCACAAATTGCGTGATGAAAATTTTACTAATTTTAATCACTCACTTTATCTCTTCGTGATAAAGCATGACATTTTCTAGTTTCTTCCGTTACAGAATTGCGTGTTACCTAAAATAAAACCCCTTAAAAAAATTTGAATAATTTCAAATTGGATAACGAAAATTTAATAAAAATTATTATTTTAAAATATTTATAAGCAAATGGATTATTTGATATTATTAACGAATAGTTAATATACCATTTCACTTACAAGTGGTTTAACATTTAAAAAATGTAACGCAAAGTAAAATTTAACGTGACAGTAAAAAACTTCATAAAGGCAAGAATCATTGTGCCAATTAAAGAACAGATATAAACATTTAACTTTTAAAAACTCTAAATCCAAAATAGATGAATATAATTTTAGAATACGTAGGGCCGTCCTCCGTGGCGCGAGTGGTACCCTCTCGGCCTTTCATCTGGAGGTTTCGGATTCGAATCCCGGTGAGGCATTTTCATACACGCTAGAAATCATTCATCTCATCCTCTGAAGGTATACCACCTAACGGTGGTTCCGGAAGTTAAACGAAAAAAAAAATACATATAGGAAGTTCACTAAAACTGTTAATTACCGGCAACCACCACCTCAAATAACAGCTTTCATACATTTCATCTTCTACTAGACAATTTTTTTTGTCTACTGAAAATTATGCTGAAGAGCTTACTACAATAATAACTCTAGCTTAGCTTAAAAGCTTAGTTTGTTGCTATTAACCTGAGCCAGATTTCATACAATATTGTGAACAATATCTTCATACAAAAATTATGAACAAAAATAAAGTATACATAGTGATAAAAAATCCATGAATTTATTTAATATTTATTGATCATATAAAATATATGAGGTTTTTAAAATTTAACCCAAGAATCATACAAGCCTTCTTAGTACAATTAAGGGAATTTATATCTGTTGAATATTTTAAGGAAAAGTTATTTTTTTCTGGAAAAATATGCTTTTAATAAAAATAAGTATGAAAATTAATAAAAAAGAAAGAAAATTAAAAATAGTTAGAAAAATGTTTAGAAGTTTATAAATACACCCGTTTGAGAAAAAAGTAAGAAACCAAATATAGAACTGTTCATTTTTTCCTCTTAGATCTGGACAAATTTTCCAAGACAGTGCTTCAAATTACTTTGTGTTGTAACTTTATATAATCGAAATTCATATTTTACAAAGCAAAGCATACTAACAAAAATAAAAATCAAAAGAAGGAAAAGGGAAAAAAAAATTGTATCTACGGTATTAGAAAAAAAAAAAGTTTTATTAACTAATTTGTGACGTTATTTTTTGTCAAATCCAAAACTTTTAGCGCGAAAATTAATATAAATTTTCTATATTTTATTTTTATTGAAATAAATGTTATTCGTAAATATTGTAAGTTGCATCAAACTAAACCTTTTTTTTTTTTTTACTGAACTACATTTCTATTAGATACCCTTTTTGTCTTTTCTTTTTTTTTTTAGAAATTTCCCTGTTCGAAATTAATATGTGGTTCGTTATTTATTTAGTCAAATTTAAAGTAATTTTATATATAAAAAAATTTTTGAAATGTATATTTAATTTGTCGACCTAAAATGTGAGAGAAAACCATATGATATATATATATATGTACTTTTTTTAATTAACAGTAATCTTTTATTCTAGGTCCACGTCATCGAAATTTAACAAAAAAATCAGGAGAGTTCTAAAATAAAATATTCCAAGTAATACTTAAAACTAACGCTGTTTGGAACATTTCTTCCTACAACCGTACAGCGCTTTCGTTTTTCTTACACTACGAATACAATATTTTTTGTTACCTTGGTTAGACCCAGGGTTACTGTGCCGTCGGGGACTCCTAAACCCTTGAGGTGAAAACAAGTATACACGAACACCCACATATACAAAAAAAAAATGAGTGTGTGTGGTGTGAGAAGAAGAATGATTGTTAGAAGAAGAAAAGCGAAGAAGAATGGACACTGTGTAAGTCCACAGTATGTGGTGAAGAGCCAGACCAGTGGGGGACGAGGCGACGGATAGCCCTCTACTGAGTAGTCATTTGTGCTTGCTCGGATGGGTGGCGATGATGATGCACGGGGACTCTGGGTCCTCTGAACCCAAAGGCACCTCCTTGAGGCTGAGTAATGCTTAATTGCGGGTCTGGTCTTGGGGGGGGGGGCTGAGAGCCGTGAAGGAGGTTTAGTCGGTAGGTGGCAAGTCACTAAACGCTTCGCGCGGAGCCTGCTCAGCCGCTTAACAAGGCTGCTTAGTTCGCTGGGTGGGCTAACTTGGGACAACTAGTATCTCCATTTCTGAGTTCGATATACCCCTTGAAGACTATATGGGGCGTACGTAACGGTATTCCTTCACAACTCATCAACAAAAAAAAAAAAAGAAAAAAGTTACTGTGCCCTGGTTGAAGCAACGGCTATATTCCTGTCTATTTTTGTAATACACTGTAATATTTTTGTTTCCACGCTATTCATTTTCTCTTTCAATGTGATATGTTATTTTTCCCACCATAACGTATGTTTTACTTGCACCAACTCTTATTTCATAAGCCGTCCATCTATTATTTGACGTATTTAAAAAATATTACCGATTACGCTTTATAAATTACGTAGACGTATCCCGTCTTTGGGTGACACTTAAAAACACTTTATTCTAAACATCACTGTACACAACTACCTGTTTATGTTCGTTTAAAGGTTAATATTTGCTATTAATATTAAGTTTATCGTATCTCAAAAACACCTGCTGCTTTTTACACTTGGTCTCACTTAACAAGTTTTATGTTCATTTCTTATTAACCGTACGTGAGATGTATATTCTTCATATACTAGATATTCCCATTTATATATCACCTATTTTATGAATTTTCTCAAAAATGTTCATTTTCTTTTTCAATTTTAAAAATTTACATTTGTAATTATTAATCCTTATTTTTTAACAGTGATGGTTTTTTTTTACAGAATCTACTAAAAATAAAGAAACTTTTTTTAAGAATTTAATGAAAAATAATATCTTTGTTTTAATGTCTTATTTTCTGTAAAACAGATCTACGTTTAATAATCGATGATTATTTGATAATATATTATGAGTGTAAATACAAAATTTTAACCATTTTTATGAATTCAATTGGATAACGTCAGAAATTGCTATAAATTTCGTTTCGTTTCACTCTACAATTATTTTGTAACCATTTAAATAATTTGCAACAAAATATTTTTAACTTTGTGGGTGCAATAAAAAATTTCAGATAGATATTTACATTCAAATAAGAAGTAGTAATTAGCCAAGAAAACTGAATTCATAATACATTCAAAAATGGAATACACAGGGAAATAAAAATACACTTTAGAAGCAAAAATTAATTTTAGTACTAACAGCGGTATCCTTTTATCATAAATCGAGGAAAGGATAGTGATGGTTGTAGCATAAAATTAAAACTAAACATGTATCTGAGAGATTGGTTAAAATAGATAGTCTGTCCAACTCGCCCTAGTGTATTTCCTGAACCTTCCTGATGTAACACAACTAAAATAAAATTTAACATTTTGGTGGAATACGGCAACTCACTCATCTAGCTCTGCAAAGGAATTAACCTAAAATGAATAAATATCATTTTTATATACGTCTGGTTCTAACTATCTGCCCACCTCTTTTAAAACGACAAAAACTATTTTACACAATTAAGTCTTTTTTCAAATATTATTTAATCAAAATTCGATTTTTGATCTCTAAATAACCATTGAAATAGACCTCGTGCCAAGTCACTATGAACGTTTATTCAACTTAAAAACGAATTTTAAGGGTAACAGCAATGATGTTTTATTTTAAACCGAATTTTTTCTTAGGAATAGCGTAATTTTTTGAAGTGGATTCTATTGTAAAAGTAAAAAATATAGTAAAAGACAATTGTATATGAATAAATTATTTTGTCGATTTTTATGCTGCTTTCAATCTTCAAGTTGATAAAACGTAATTTTTAGCGGTATTTGTTCAGTTTTAGGAAATTATTTTTTCAGGTTTATTTTTGACAAACAACGGTTGTCATATTTATATTCTACGGTCAAAAAGTTGAAAGAACTTTCATAGTGACTTGGCATGAGGTCAACATCAAAGGTCGTTTAGAGACCAAAAATGATCTCTAAAATCTATATTTGATAAAAAATTATTAAAAACAAAACTTAGATTTTTTCCAACGTAGAATCTAAATAATCCGCGGTCAGAATACGCATGTTTTGTTTAAAAAATGAATCTCCAGTCTAGATAACTCGCTTCCAGTGGGAATCGGAAGTTGAAGAGTTGATATTACCAGAATTAAAAAAAAAACAAAAAAAAAAAAACAGTTTTATCGTCTTAAAAGGGTGGACGGATGGTTCTATATATCCGGTATTTATTTATTTTTTACGATAGTAACAGATGAATTCTCTTGACTACAGACTGATGATAAAATGAATTTTGTTGGTACAACACTTAGTAAACATTGATGAAAGTGATACATAAAGCCGGTATAAATCTATGTCCACAACAGGGATCTCACTATGTATGTATCTCCCGATGTATTAGACATCACGTAGCAGTTAAATTATTAAAATAGGTGAGTAAAAGGAGTGTGTAAAAAGGATATTAAAAAATGAAAAGATATTGAATATAGTATTACTGTAAAAGATTTATTAAATTCTAGAAAAAAATAGATTTACTGCTTTGCAAATTAAAGAGTTAAAAAAATAATTACTTTTTTTGGGTAAAACGAGCTTCAAATTTCAGTTCTATAAGGAATTAACTCAGTTAATTTCTACAGTAAAAGATAAATAATAACTTTACTATGAGAGAGAGGAAAATTCTGTTTTGAGTTCAAAAATAAAATAATAATAAGTAAAAAAAGGAAGAAGCAATCCTCTCAGAAAATCACGCGCAGTACATTTTTTAATCTTGATAAAGCTGCTAGTTCGTTTGGTCCCAAAGCACGTAGGCTCAAACTGCATCGAAATTTCAAACGTTTTTAATGAGGTTTCCGACCACGTGTGGGATAGAAAAATCCCCAGTTTAATTAAAATTTTAATTTTTCCCGTAACAGGTACAGATTTCACAATATCAGATTAAATGGCTTATCTTTTTCTTACATAAAACGGAAAAAAATTATACATAGGGAAAGAGAGAAAAAATCAAAATCATTTTTGTTTTAAAGTGAATGTAGTAGTAAAAACAATAATATTATTACATATAATGGAATTGTCGGCGTTAGTTTGAAAATTAATTGTTTGGAAGAATTGTAATTTGTTGAGTTGCTGCTGTTGGTTTTAACAAATAACTACTAAAAAAAGTAATTAAACTTATCTTAATGACTTTTTATTACGGAAAAATATAATAAAATGTATAAAGTTTATTTTAAAATCAAGAATATTCTGGTTTATAACAAAGGAATACGATACCAAATCTAATTTTTTGTTTAATAAAAAAAATAAATTATATTAGATCTTTAAATAACAAATATAGTTCAACAATTACTAATTACTATAAAAATAAAAATTATTTGAAACAGACTTTTAAGACTTTCAGATTATCTTTTTCGTGTTTGATGAATAATTATTATCCAGTAAAAGATCAATAAAACTTTAACTGATTATTTAATGTGCAACCTAAAGTTAATTTCCACAGTAAGATACAACATATATTAAAGATTATTCTTTTTTTTTTTTTCTTTGTTTGTTTATAGTCGCACCAACTGTATCATTAGCGACTTAAATAAAGCTAAGTGTTCATAAATATAATTAAACAATAAACACCAAATGGCGACGGTGGCGGTCCCGTGTCTGCTGGCTGAGGAACTACTAAAGGTTGGCCGAATTCTTGTTGGATGGTTGTCTTGTCGAATCTCGAGGAGGTCCGCCGACGAACGATGCTATTAGTGCTGGGGCATAGGGCGCCGGGCAGGGTCCTGCAGCGGCTCCGTAAAAGGGGACATTTTTTTAAATAGGGGGGGAGCATCTCCGTAAAGACTGTCCAACGGAGGCTAAATGTTCACTATGCAATTCCCGCGGATATTCACTTGGAAACCGTAGCTGTAGGGCCAACTGCAAAAAATGAATTTTGTCGCCTTTGCTTGTGTAGGGCCTAAGGTTGAGACAGCCCCTTCCAGAAATGGTGGGCCACTTAAGTTGTGCCTCGATGATTGGGCGGGAAATCCCTTGCTTCTTCAGAGTGGTGGGTAAAGTAAGACCATTGTCCCGTTGGGGGATCACTCTGGGGTTCCTCATTAGAGGCGTGGCGTAAAGACCGGTGACCGGTGGGTTCCTTTTCCACAGTAAAGGAGGGATCCCTTTGGGGCCTCTCATTTGAGGCTTGACGTGCAATTAAACGACTGAGTCCCGGCTATCTGGTGGAGTATTAGTTCTCGACTAGATGATTTGAGACGCTGAAGCTGTGTAAATGCTTAGTTGCGGGTCCGGCTCTAGGGAGGGGGGGCGGATGAAAAATGATGAACTAAAAAAAAACCAACAAACACCAAACAATGGAATAATAAATATCAAAACATGACCACCAGCACCAGACTATTTTCACTGCGCATAAAATACTCCGTAAGGAATTTTACGTGAGCAAAATTGCTTCATTACAATATCACACAGTGAAACCGCAAGTCTTTTGATGTTTTTCTGATGGTTGAATAAACTCCTTCACATCTGAATCCAGGTTTAATTATCAACGAACAGACCCGAACTGTGGGTAATTTATTAAGTGATTTACGGACCGTTTTACATTGCACGTCTCATAGTTCTGCTAGGAGAGCCAAACAGATGGGCGTAGGTTAGCTTTGTGTACCCAATCCTCCTCAACAGAATTAGGATGACTTGGTCTCCTCTGTTATTTGGGATAAACGGTTTCTCAAAGACGTTCTTCCGGATGCCATGAAAGACCGTGAGAGGTCTCAGCAGCCAGAATTAGCCTTATTCAATTACGTACGTAGTTTGACAAGGACTATCTTCGAGAAGTCGCTGTCACAAAGTCATGTAAATTCTAAACGAAGGCCATTTGTTGCTACTTTCTTGGCAGCCTCATTAATGCGTTCGTTGTAAATAAACTTTCAACATATTAATATAGATGTTGCTGGCTCAGTTTGTTTATAAAAGAAAGATGGGCCCTATGATGATCCCTATGTCATTTGTTGAACTACATACAGGGTGAGTCATAGACTCACCCTGTACATAAACTTTTGCACTGTCTCTAATGTATTCAGGATTAAAATTCAAGAATTTAATGCATTAGACTCTGACGGGTTTTTTAATTATATTTCCAGATAAATAAGAAAATGAGATAAATGAAAGTCTTCTATTGGGAAAATAATTCCATTAAGATAATTATCATCTTCCAAACGATCAAGCTTATTAATAGCAAAGTTCTAAAGAGCATTCTTTCTTCTTGTGCGATTTCCTGTCGTAAAATTTATGTGTGTAAGGAGGCATTTTAAAAGGTTTCCTTAAAACGCAGTGAAGAGTTCAGCTAGGAATGTTCAATTTATGTGTTGCTTATTGTGTTGAATTGCACAATCTGTCACACTCGTTCGAATGTTTGTCCGTTACACTTGGGATCCAGTAATCTTTTGGTGTTTAATACTGGAGGGGTTTTCAATTTTTTATAATGTGGATAAACAATAAGATATATAGATCGTGATCCATTAGTTATATCGCGTTATAAACTTATGTTGTACCATTGTATCGGATTCCGTTTCTATGAACAGCTTGAGTAGTAATGGTTAATACCGAGTGAATTAAGGAAATTTCCTTATTGCACTATTATTACTTATAATAGAAGTCTTTCTGTTTTAACTACATGGCAGC
Source organism: Zanna intricata (assembly GCA_010016005.3). Lineage (NCBI taxonomy): Eukaryota > Metazoa > Arthropoda > Insecta > Hemiptera > Fulgoridae > Zanna > Zanna intricata. Next base: position 17,865 of record JAAAKQ030406219.1, read on the forward strand.
GCCACAAGTCACTTTCAAATGACTGAGAACGCAATCTGTGAAATCTTTTGAATAATAAAAATTATTAATAATATATTATGGGCAGCTTTCTAATCAGTCTCCGAACTACCATATGATATTACATCAGAGGATGAATGAGGATTGTACTTAAGAATGTAAATGTAGTCTTGTACAGTCCTATGTTGAGGTGTATCTAACATTTTCATCACCAAATTAATACACACGCGGACATGAAAGTGACCGGTATGCGTTTTGATATGACCAATGGGCGTAACCAGGACCAATCATAGGATCCTGCCACGAGTCCAAGATAAAAAAATAAAAAATAAAACCCACCTATACCATGTACAATATTTAAATTATTATTTTAAGTTGCAATGACCAGTAAAGAAAAAACTTTTTAATTCTATACAACTTTGGAAAAATCGAATATAATTCTACAGGAAAAAATCTCCAGTGGAAAAATTCAATACGTAATATATATTTGTATTAAATGAAGAAATTCAGTTTTTGGAAGGAGAATTGTTGACAACTATTACTATTTACATCAATAATGAATCAACTTCATTATTTGATCCAACAATACCTATAATGATTTTTTCTCACTGTGGCCATGTATGGCCAAAAATTAATAAATTTTTTCTTGGGATCTCTAATTTTCTGCTCTCTTTCTTCTGTCCATTGGATATTATTTTAGTCAATTATCTTTTTCTATTGGATCTTCTTTAATAATTTTCTTACGTAATTTCTATCTTCAGAGTTTACAAACTAGATTTCATTTACTTTCCTTTAATTTTGGACTCCTATATACTGGTTTCTGTCTTCTACTGTACAATACATAAATACAATATATTTAATACATAATATAATTGTTGTAATATAATTATATTACAACTATATTAAATATAATAATTATATTATTATAATTACACTCCGCAAAGCTCAATGGTATAATGGTAGTATCTTCGTCTTTCATCCTGAAGTTTCTTGGTTCGAATTCTAGGAAGGCTTGGCATATTTCATAAGCTTCAGATATTTGAATTTTCATAAAACTCAGAACCTTCAAATGTATTTGAACTAATGTAATTCTCCCACTATTATATATATATAAAACAATATTCATATATCAATATATGAATATTCCCACGTTCAGGGTTCAGAATTTGTGGTGATGACAATCAACTACAAAATATATTTTTTTTCTGTTATGGATTTAATAATAATAATAAATATAGTGTTTGATATCATGTTATACGGATCAATTATAACACATAACGTGAATTTAATTTAATTGACTATGTTATTTTATATATATATATATATATAGTGCAAGGATAATTAGAAACAATTAGAACAAAAAAATGGGTTAAAAACTGGTAATTTTTACATACTCTTAGATGATGAGCAAATGTTTGGCAGATTTTGGCCTCCAAGATAAAAATTAATTAAAAATATATTTATTCTAAACCTTATCTTTCCAATCGTTTCAAAATTAAATCTTCTTTCAATATAAATTACGAGTATATTAAGCGAGGAGGAATATTAAGTCCTTTGTTTATGTCTACAAAATTTCAGTCAATCTCTTGGATCATGAATCAGTAATGATGGAGATATTTGCACACTGCACAACAATACTTGCAACAAATACATCATCAACTGCCTTACCAAACTTAAAAATCAATGATGATAAGTACAAAACTATAACGTGTACTTAATAAAAAAAAAAAAAAAAAAAAATACTGTCCATATCTAAAATTAAACGGAAAAAAAAATTGTCTAGCTTAAATAAAGAAACTAGCTGGGAATGTATCTAAAATACTCTATCTAGTATGAATGTTTCAATTTGAAGAAGTGATGTTGATGAAACCAAAATAACTTAAAATTAAACATCGTTTATTGTTTCAGCTATTTGTAAATGAATGCAGCTCTCCTTCAAAGTAAAATTCTAATTAAGTTTCATGAAATACATTAACTATTTGTTCATTTGAAACGGAAAATATTAATTCATCAGTGAAGTACATCACCCTAAAAGATACCGAATGGGAATTTAGTACGAATTATGTTCCGAAATTGAGGACTGCCTGTAACATTCTATTAGAGTCTCTTTGGACGTACATGATATAACATGATGAATGGCCGTCTCATTTAACTTGGAGATATTTCAGTCTAAATGCTCAGTTCACCATTGACCTCGTGTTGTATCATTGAATCCAATATTATACAAAAATAATAAATTCCATCAATTACAGGAGAAATTATTCTATAAAAAAAAAAAACATTTTTTTTCAAAATTTATTAACACATGATCATTCATTAATAATCAACCTCTTGTACGATGTTTAAAATATTATTCCCAGATTAAAACGTATAAAAATAAACGATTTACCACACACATTGTTTGGAGTTAACGTGTTGTTATGAGTTTAATTAGAAATAAACATGATTAGATTGAAGTAATTAAATCCGTGTAATTAAAAATTTAATGTTTACTGCATTGTTGAAATTTATAGAGAAACTGAATGAAATATGCTCTCATGTTAAAAAAGGCGGCAACGGGTTGAATAAGTTTAGTAGCTTTGCCATTGACAATTTTTAATTTAAAATACGAAATAGGCTTTTCAGATATTAATGACTTAATTATATAATATTTAGAATACAATTGCTAAAAAGGTAAAGATATATTCTCTGATCTGGTCAAATGAGGTTTTAACCTTGATCAAATGACATTTTATTGAGAATCAAAAATTAAAAAAATTTATCAATAAAAAAAGTTTGTCTTCCTTTTGATCCTTTTGTTTTTAAATAGTTACCAGTTTTCTACATTAATACTTCCTGTAGTTAGATTTTTAATTAAAAAAATTAAGTTAGAAAAACTGGTAACATAAATACAGAACCTATTTCGTTCCCTGGTTTTTAAGGGTTAAAATTTATTTATTTGAGTAATTATTTACCTCAGTAAGTCTTTCCAATTTGGTGCGAAAATAGAAAAAATGACAATAAATAAGGGTACTGAAAAGCCCCTTTTACGATAAAATAAAAAATCAGGTCAAAGCCAGTGAAAATATAGGCAATTCCAAATTTTGTCTTTTTTTGTAAATCGGTTTTCAAGAAATCAAAAACCATTTAGAAATAATGTTGAATATTCCCCATTCCTAAATCCATTCAATTTAAAACTTTCATTTTAAATAACTTAGTATGTACTTCTGTACAAAAAACAACTTTTCGGTATAATTAAAAGTAATGTAATCAACTTTTGGTATATTATTGTAAATTTTTAAAAAAATATTAAAGGGTAAGAAGGACCCACTTCATTTTTACATTTTATTAAAAATTCATTTATATAAATGGTTTATGTATAGAAACTTTTTGCCCCATTTTCAAAGAAATTATGTTGAGCCAGTCCGGAGATATTAATGAAAATATAGGCTAGCATACGAACACACGTATATACATGTGCATAAATTACCTGGAAATTTCTATTACTTTTTTCTGTTTTTTTTTTGTTTTTTTTTTTTTTTTTTTAGTAAGAGTGCTCTAAGAGTGAAATTGATTGCGACAGTAAAAACACAGATAGCAAAAATTTTGTTCGATCGCTATAGTTTACTTTATGATTTTATGCTGCTGCAGCGACAATAGAGCTAGAGCAAAAAAAAAAAATAGGAGCCAACAAAGAATAGTGGAAAAAAATGGAACCAAGAAATATAAATCTTCCAAATTTAACCACGATATAATACAGTTAGACCTTGATTTGACAACATTATTTATGGAAAGGTAAGGTCTTAAATATACTGCGCTGACCTGAACCCTGAAAACTAAATTTTAAATTTATTATTGTAAACTTGGAAAATAACCATTTTTTGATAAGTAATTCTTAATTATAATTAGATATATCAATTAAATGGAATTATTTTCAATCAGTAGTTAAAATAATTAAAAATTTACTCAGAAAGATTTGAAATATTTTAATAAGTACTGGAGTTATATAATTTATGTTATAAATTAGAAATAGATTATATATTGTTGGTGAGGGAATAAACGTTTTTAATTTTTTTTTTTTTGCTTTGATGATACTATTCCATAAGCTTGAAGGTTGTGGGAGACAGAAATGGAATTTCGTAGCGTATGAAAAACGCTCTGCCTGACGAATTCGAACAGGAGACCACCTGATGAAAGGCCAAGACACTACTACTCCGCCACGGAGATCGGCATATTCTCCCGTTAGATGGATTTAGAATCTGATAACTCTAACAGTAACGTTAACCAAATCTGGCATCACTTTTATATTTTTGGAAGGTGACACATCACCGAGTATTTTTAGACAGACTATAATTATATTAATTTATTTAAAATTTATTGCGTCTTGAAAATGAAAGAAAATAAAGAAGATATTCGATACATTTTAAAATTACATAAAGAAAAAAATTCGACTCAGGTTTTTAAACGTTTTTGATGTTTAGGTACATTCAGCACAAAGCTGGTTCTGGCGTTATCAATCTGGAAATTTTAATAATAATAATAATAAACCATCAACCACAAAACAGTTTTAAACCGTTTAAAAAAGTATATTTAAAAAAAAAACGTATGGTTTTCGCGTTATTAAACAATGAAAAATTTAATGGATCGACTTTCTATTTGCGAATCTTTCCTAAAACGGAATGAGATACATTCCGTTTTAAAATTTTTTTTGAAACATTCATTACAGGGGATGATAGCAGATTACGTAAGATGGTAATCTAAGGAAAACGTTGTGACTGAAGCAAGGAAAAGCTACGCAAACGCTGATAAAACCTAGACTAAAGCTAAGAAAAATGATGCTGGTTGTGTGTTGGGATAAGAAAGGAATTGTTCATTATAAACTACTGCTGCCCCAAACGGTTGACTCTAATCTCTATTGTCGTCAACTAGAATGATTACGCCGAGAAATTGAAATAAATCGACCAGAATCGATGAACAGGAAAGGTGTCGTCTTTCATTTTCGACGACGCCAGAACCCACACATTTTTGGTGACCCGTTGAAAATTAAGAAAGCTTAACTGAGAAATTTTGTTGCATCCACCGTATAGTCTTGTTCTTGAAAGTCAGAACATTTTTAATGTACAAAGTTGATTTCAAAAGAGGCCTGTAAATATAACTTATCGTAGTTTTTGTCTATAAAACACAGAAGATCCACCTTCGGAATTATTATTTTACCTCGATAATGGCAGAAACAGGTCGATCAAAACGGCAGATATTTAATAAACTTCATCTGAAATATAAAAACACCTTGGTTTTCTTTTACAACTTGTTTTAAAACAAGAAGAAACTTTTTCTCAAACTCATTTTATATTTCTATAAAAAAAAAAAAACAAATGAAAATAAATTTAATCAAAACTAATAAAATCACACTAATAAAATCTGTATATTATTATAAATAATAAATACCTGTTCAGATAATCTTATCAGCTGAAGGGTAAGGTTAAGGGACCGTCCCTCACTATAATATACTGTATATCCCCAGGCACTGCCGCACCACTGTCCTCCAGTACTTGGTCTGTCACCTTCTCTAATACTCATGTGCCCATCTGGACATCCGTCTGAAGTAAATGATACAAATTTCCCAACTGTGAATGTATCAAATGTCAACTGCAACAATAGAAACAACAAATTAACAGTTAATATAAAACTAATAAAACAATATAAATTTAATCACTAATATTGCATTAAAAAGTACATCTAAAATTGACTTTTTAAATAACATTGATTACTGAGGATACGAATAGCTTTCGAAAAAACAGGATTAAATATAAAAATTACACCAAAACATTTGAGCAGAAGATATGGTAAAATCAAGAGATAAATACCTTCGAAAAGTAAAAGAAACTAATGAGCTACATAAATAAGCCATTAATACCAGTATTAAAAAACTTATATAACCAAGAATATATATATATAAAAGAAGTGAATCTAAGACCATGCGAAACTAAGAAAATACCCAACAATGGTAAAAACCGAGGTTTTATAAATAGTTCAGTGCACAAAATAAAAATTAAAAAATAAATAATAAGAATAGTGCTAATATGTGGTTAGAAAATAGGAAAAAATAAAAAAATTACGAAAAGGCAGAGAAACTTTCGGACGGGATTTTGAAACGCAAACCTGGCTTCTACGACCAATGGATGAGAATAAAAAAAAACAGATTAATCGAGGAAATAACAGAAAGACGACTAAAAAATAGTTAAAACAGGTTAAAGAAGACCTAAAAGAAACAAAGAGAGAAACATATGAGATCACAAACAGGAACAAAGTTCTGACAAATCTCAATATATGTGAAGAATTCCAGTAGAAAAATATCGACTCAGAAAAGGCAAAAAGAACACACACCCAAAAATGATAAAGTACTGCAAAGAAAAGAAAAGAGATATCAATAAGTGAAACTATTTATCGTGGCCCAATAGTGACAGGTATCGATTCAAAAAAACAAAAATATGCAAGCAATAACCTGTAAGAAGTAGGATAAGTTATTTAAATATTTTATTTTAATGTTCTAATTTAGGAATATGTAATTTTATACCATTAAGAATACATAAAAATTAATTAACGATATGAAATAATTATTCCTTTTTTTTAAAAGTAAACTGTAAAAAATATTACTTGAAAAATTTATTTCAAACGAATAAATAAATCAAAGGGCTTTAGGCTAAAACTGGTTAACTGTAATTGCAAATTACAAGGGATCTATTTACAAAGGATGAATGCAAGCATAAAAAAAAGTATCTCTATTGTATTATAAATTTTAATAATAAATTACATACTTTCGAAATCCATTTATAGTTAAGATCAAAACAATATATATTTAGTGTTATAATGACAAGAAAATGTTTAAAGGTTCTCCGTATTATTGTAAAAAAATATTTTTTTTAATAAATTTTATTTATTTAAAATATATAAAAAATAAATTACTCCGCCCATCTCCGAATGGTAGCGTCTCGGCCTTTCATCCGGAGATTCCAGGTTCGAATTCCAGTCAGGCATGGAATTTTTCATACGCCATTCCAATATCAAACGAACAAGTTTGAAGCTTATTTATTTATTTATTTATATAGTTATACCCTTTTTATATAGTTATTTATATAGAGTGAGTGGATGTGAGTATTTTTATGAAAATGGACAAAATCGAGTATCGAGCTGTCATTAAATATTTGTTTTTGAAAGGCAATAC